>PVIU01013378.1:0-56184 GCA_004026605.1 Ondatra zibethicus | reverse complement strand
TCACCCCCACCGTATTTCCGCCCCCGTGCTTCCAACTTTTCCCCAGTGATCTTGTTTGCTTCCAATTTCCATGAGGATCTATACATGTTTTTCTTTGGTTTCACCTTGCTAGTTGGCTTCTCTAGGCTTGTGAGCTATAAACTTAGTATCCTTTGTTTATGGCTAGGGTCCACTAATGAGTGAGTACATACCATAATCATCTTTTTGGGTTTGGGTTACCTCACTCAGGATAGCGTTTTCTATTTCCATCCATTTGCATGCAAAATTCAACATGTCAATTTTTTTAATGCTGAGTAGTATTCTAATGTGTATACATTCCACACTTTCTTGATCCATTCTTCCATTGAGGGGCACCTAGGTTGTTTCCAGGTTCTGGCTATTACAAATAATGCTTCTATGAACATAGTTGCACAAATGCTTTTGTAGTATGATTCGGCATCATTTGGGTATATTCCCAAGAGTGGTATTGGTATTGCTGCAACCTGTAGGAGAATGAAAATAGATCCTTATCTATCTCCATGCACAAAACTCAAATCCAAATGGATTAAAGACCTCAATATAAATCTGACCACACTTTACCTGATAGAAGAGAAAGTGGGAAGTAGCCTGCAATACATGGGCACAGGAGACCACTTCCTATGTAAAACCCCAGTGGCACAGACAATAAGAGTAACAATGAATAAATGGGACCTCCTGAAACTGAGAAGCTTCTGTAAAGCAAAGGACACTGTCATTAAGACAAAAAGGCATCCTACTGAATGGGAGAAGATCTTCACTAACCCCACATTGGACAAAGATCTGATCTCCAAAATATACAAAGAATTCAAGAAACTAGACATTAAAAGGCTAAATTACCCAATAAAAAATGGGGTAATGATCTGAACAGAGAATTCTCAACAGAAGAAGTTCAAATGGCCAAAAGATACTTAAGGTCATGTTCAACTTCCTTCCTGCGATCAGGGAAATGCAAATCAAAACAACTTTGAGATACCATCTTACACCTGTCAGAATGGCCAAAATCAAAAACACCAACGATTCCCTATGCTGGAGAGGATGTGGAGTAAGGGGAACTCTCATCCATTGCTGGTGGGAATGCAAACTTGTGCAACCACTTTGGAAATCAGTGTGGCAGTTTCTCAGGAATTTGGGAATCAACCTACCTCAAGATCCAGCAATACCACTCTTGGGAATATACTGATGCCCAATCATACTACAAAAGCATTTGTGCAACTATGTTCATAGCAGCATTAAATGGGAACTTTTAAAAGAAGGTTGTGTTAGTTATGTAATCACTCTTCATGTTTACTTATTTCTTATGTGTGTTTATGATAATGCATTGGTTGTAATAAAGAAAATTGTTCCCAGAAAATATATCACCATTTCCAAAGCCATTTTCCATCTATTGTAAAAGGAATGTAAGGAATCTGCAACAGAAAATAAGAAATTTGAAAATTAGTTCTGGTTGTGGTGGACATATGGCTTATAACCAATAGGTATCAGATGAACCAAATCCAGCCTTTCCTCTCTCACCTCCCTTAACTTGGTTTTTAGTTTTCACTGCTGGTAGTAAAATTAAATGTGCAAGCCTCTGTCCCATCTCTACCACAGAAAATCGATTAGGAGAGTAAGTTATAACCTTGATTTCTCCTTCAAAATCAGTGTCAATTACTCTAGGAGCAATGAGGATACCTGGCATAGTAGAATTGCTATGGGAACTCCTTTAGCCAATAGCATTTAAGATACCAGCCCACTTGGACATGATCTCTTGTACCATAAATGCAGATTTAAAGCTTGTGTGCCCTCTCCTCTTGGTTGCTGGATTTGGTTCCTGTTCCCTACTCATACAGAAGACTGTTGATCTGTGAGTCTTCCCCTAAATAAAGAACCCTATATTATATTCCATTCTGAGTTAGTGTGGGACTACTTTATTGTAATCATCTACATCTGGCACCCACATGGATCCTTATTCCATAGCTACTGGGATTAGCTCAAAAGGTCTGCAGTCGAAGGTCTCCCACCCCAGCCTGCTATATGAGTACTTATTGAATCTCTAACTTTTGAATATGCCACCTTAGAATGCTAAAATATACTTAGACATTTAAAGGTTAGATCAGCACCAATGAATGAATAGATCCTGCATACAATGAATGTTGAGGCATTTGGCTATAATGAGGCTTGGGTAGGAGAAGCAATTTCCAAAGGTATGAGGAGACATAAAAATGTCAAGTGTTTTAACTGTGGTAGAATAGGTCATCTGAGAAGGAATTGTTGACAAGACATTCCTAGACATAGCTTCTCCTCTGGGAATGACAAAATAGAAGGTCTCAAACTTCTGGATTATGTAGAATATGTGGCAAAGGCTGACATTGGACCAATGAATGTAGATCATCAAAAGACAGACAAGGCAACCTGTTACCATCAGAAAACTGCTTGGGGGGCCTCTCAAAGGCCCCATATCAAATGTGGTACAGTCATTCCTGGTCACTACAGAGAACATGTCTCAAAAGAATGAAATCTGGCAGATGGATGTGTCTCAATTTGCAGAATATGGAAAATTTCAATATGTGAACCACACATTGACACCTATTCAGGTTTTCAATTGGCAACAACTGTGAGCTCAGAAAAGGCTGATTCAGTAATCGCACATTTATGAGAAGTTATGGCCATCCTGGGTATACCTGCACGAATAAAGATAAATAATGGTCCAATATATGTCTCTAAGAAAATGAAACAGTTCTTTGCTTAACATAATATAAAGCATATTACAGATATAACAAACAATCATGCAAGTCAGGCAGGTAGATAAAGGTCAAATTGAACTTAAAAATATGTTAAACAAACAGAAAGGGATGGAAAATACGACCAGAAAAGGATTACATAATGCTTTATTAACCTTGAATTTTCTTAACGTTAATGAGAAAGGGAAAACAGCAGCAGAGAGACATTGATAAGAGAAAAAAACTTCTGAATTAAATCAGCAAGTGTATTTCAAGGATGTATTGAACTCAGGATGGAAACCAGGAGATGTGCTACATTGGGGGAGGGGTTTTGCTCTTGTTTCCACAAGAGAAGAAAAGCTATGGATACCATCAAAATTAATAAAGGTTCTGTCTGAAAAAGAGAAACCTCTTGAAAAAGGGAAATACCAGCTCATTCACAGAGGTACAGAGGTGACAATCATACAGGTGGTAAGAAAACCTCATAAGCACTAGGGAAAGGTTCTGTTCTGTTCTTGTCTTTGCAGAAAAATACCTGTCTTCAAAAAAAATCAAGAAACCTTAGACATCAGGATGCCTAAAGAAGAAAAGATAACTATCCAGAAAGAATCATCAAGCAAGAGAAATCTGACTTATGGTGACATATCATTTGCAGGGTAAAAATTATATATATATATATAATAAAAGAAAAATTCAGAGTTTCTGTCTCCTATCAGAATTCATCTGGTATGACACAAAAAGAGAAAGAATTTATGAATAATTTTACATTTTCTCATCAATATTTTTGTCTCTTTTATACCTTTCATTGAATATTTGTCTATATGAATAATTTTTAAGTGTTTCACAATGAACAATAAATTTTCTTACAGTAATCTTCGAAGTTTCTAGGAAGAAGTTAGGGCCCCACAACAATGATTTCACCTGGTTGATATGATGTCATGATGCTGATAGAGCTACCTTAAGATTGGTTTTGTGTACCAGTTGTTCAAGATGATTTCAACTTGGTTAACTGAAGTGGTGCACCATCTTACAACATTCTGGCCAGAACTTCAAATAAGAACTTCAGAAAAACTCTAATCAACTACTCAGAGACTATTTGCAATTATACCAAACAGTAATCTTGAAACTTAAGCATCATTTTACTTTTACAGGATCATATAGAAAGGACATTGGCCGCATGACAGTTGGAAGTTAATTATAGAAGACAATGTGCCCTCTCCCAATAAAGTTTGTCCTCAGAGTTAGGGAAATCAAGTAGGGGTTGATTATAGCTAGTGTATGGTTTGGGGTTTGGATGGAAATTATATAGGCTAAGGGATCTCTTTGGAAGAAAAAAAGGAAAATTGGCTGGGATAATAGGTAGATTACTGTGAGCTTACTCACACTAATAATAATAGTGAGTAATAGAGTGAATACTTGTGAGCCATTATTTATAGACAATTTACATTGGGTATATAGATTCTTGTATATTGATACAAATTTAAAATATATTTATTATATTAAATATGATCCTATTTCTGTTTATAATATTTGTACAAACATATTCAACATTATTTTCTCATATTCTATACATGCACGTTTCTATCTCTGCTTAAGACATTTTGAATATTGATACAATTTTAGGAAATATTTATCATATTGTACCATATATTCCTACCTCTGATCAAGATGCTTATACATTGTTTATATTTTGAGGTCATTGTCCTCATTTGTTGCACAGTTGTTTAAAGATTGTTTAATATTCTAATATGAGACCTTACTCTTCAAATTATATAGGTATTATGAATTATAGGTCAATAGTCATCCTTGCTTGTCATACTTATAGTTAGACTAATCAGGTTATTTAGACACATAGAGATTGTATTCAATATAGATAGGTAATTGTTAACCACTTCAAATAACTGTAGAATATGGCATTTAAATAACTTAGGGTTCTGTTGACATGAGACACGATTGCTCCTGGCAGTACCAATTTATTCCTGAGAGAATTCTGGTCACCAAAGACACTCCACTTGGAGCTTGTTTTCTTCTTGGCAAAATTGGCCTTTGGGCAAAGAGCTACCCATGCTTTGACTACTGAAAAAATACATGGTGTCTGGACTGGACAAGCAGGATACAAGAAAAAAGATTTTCAAACCTTGCCAAGACAGGGTAAGATGGTTTTGAAAATTTTCCTTCCTCTGAAAATGGTCTGTCAGTTACTCTAGGCCTTAGCCAAAGTTGGTTGTTCCAATGTTGCAAATGAGACTTTGGGTGATTGTCCAATTAGCCATTTGTCTCTGTTATTTATTTAATATTTTGGAAGTTTCTGTTTATTCAAGTAGTATTATCTCCCTTCTCAGGTCTTTGATGGGGTTGAAGACTAGATAGTTGTAGTTACTTTCCTCTTGTGAGTTAGCCAAGCCTTTTATAATATAAAACTTAGACTCCTTAGGATAGGATGATAATTGAAGGATTTAGCATATGCTTTTTGCTTGATATTGGTTTTGGTGGTTGTAATTCTAATTTTTGTTCTTGATATTCGTTCTTATTTTATATAATTTTGTATTGGATTTGGAACTCTCTTATTTAGACAAAAGCAGGAGGTACTGTGGGAAATTCTTCAACCAATAGGCTTTAAGATACCAGCCCACTTGGGTGTGGTCTCTTGTACTGTAAATGCATATGTAAATCTTGTGCAGCCTCTTTGGGCTACTAGATTTTATTCCTGTTCCCCGTTCATGCAGAGGACTGTTGATCTGTGAGTCTACTCCTAAAAAAAAAGAAAACCCTTTATTATACTCCATTTTGAGCTAGTGTGGAACTATTTTATTGTAATCATCTATATAGAGCTACTTCTCCCCAATAATAATCCTACAGTACCTTCCATTAAAAGCCCATAAACTCCAGTGGGGAGAGCCTGCATCCCCATTTCAGGAGATAAAACTGTGTAGATGGAAGAACTGAAATTGAGGCCAGCACTACCTGAGGTTGCTCCGCAAAAGTCCTGAATGATTTCTTTGTTGGGGAACAAACTAGAACAATCTAGAAGATTACCTCATAGATTTGACTTGGCCTCTGAGATAGGCCCCTCCTTTCATTTCCCAAAAGGGAATTCTCTTGATCAACTCTCTTTGATCTGCATTTGTTAGTCCAATGCTTTTCTCTTCTCCATCTCTGGTACAATCCCAGTTCTTTCCTGACCCTTGAGCTTAGTCTCTTTTTGGGATGTTGCCTGATCTGTTGTCCCATAAGGTTTCACCCAAAGAAGCCTCCAGGAGGCCCTGCAGCCCTCCTTCTCTCTGGATCTTGATGTCTTTGTTGGGACAGAAAATAATTAACTAACTGTCTTTCCCTGTAAAGCAGCAGTTATAGCCCATTCCCATGTATGTGAACGGCCAATATCTGAGCAGATCCAAATATAATCAGAGTTGTTACCTTTATTTCTAAAAGCCCTTAAAGCAGCTTTACATACAGTATCAGTGTTCTCAAAGGCTAGCTGTTTAACTATCAAAAGTCCTGGTTCTTAATCTCCAGTCAACCTGCTTGATGTCTGAATCAGCCTGGAGACAAAATCCTGAAACAATTCATTATGTCCCTGTCTTATATAAGAAAATCCCTCAGTCTGCTCTTTAGAAGATGGAAGTTTATTTCAGGCCATTTCAGCAGCTGCATTAATTTGGGCATAAGATGCTATATCAAAGTCTAACTGCTGATCTGTTCCTGTGTAAAGTTCCTCATCTACAAGTAATTCATAAAAAAAATAGGAACTTGTTGGGCCCCATTTCTCTAAGCTGTAACCTGACATTCTGCAAACTCAGTTTTCCACAACAGATAGTTGCCTCCTGACAGGCAAACTTTGGCCAACTGCTTCAAATCCCCTGTGAGCAGAACTTCTAGAGACATATTTTCCAGAAGTGTCTGGGTAAGGGAGACATAGGGCTGTATTGTGCATAGGCTGCTTTTAATTCTTTGATTAGTTTGAATGATATTGGAACATGTGCTCTGACCAGATTTCTCTGTGCATTTCTTTGCTCTATTAAAGGAAACACTTGAAAACCTTGCATATCTCCCCTTTTGTGAGCAGACTCTCTGATGCTAGCTTGCAAGGAAGATGAATGATGTGCTAAGAGTCTGCTGTGTTCCTGCACTATAGACAGATTTCAATCAGCTATTCTGATAAGAGAGAATATGCAGGTTCTCTAAGTTTCTGTGAAAATGATGTTATCAACTCTTTCAAGCCTTTTAGTAATTACTGAATTTATCATCATGCCCCTGCCTCTCAGCATTGCTGGCGAGAAGCAAGGGAGGTAGCAAGTCCTTAGTATTGTACTTAATGGATTGTTCCTCTAAGTTATCATGTTTAGAATGATCATAGTCATCCAGTCCTGTAAATGCTTCCTCATCTTGTGGCTCTTCTGGCATTGCAGGGGTTTCTAATTGGTTCAGGCGAAAGCATCTCCTCCTGTTTGGGGTTTAAATCCAAGCTCAACTGTATGAGCGTCCAGAAATGAGGAGTGTCTGTAGAAACACTTTCTGGCTTATGTTCATATTAATGTCATCAGATTTTTACCCCAATTTCTTTCCACGTTGCAGCATCCAAGGTTCTGTACTCAGGGCATAGCTACTCTATAAACTCTAAAACTTTCTGGACTTGGTCCTGATGCATCTGAGCTCCCCTGTCCTTTAAAATATCTTTAAGCAATTGTACAGACAGTTGATAGTCTTTTCCCTGTCCCATATTTACAATTATATACAATTATTTTACTTCGAATATCTCATCCCTGCCTTTTTTCCTTTATTATCTATTATTGACTCTTTCTGAGCACTCAGTTCTCATCTCTACTTCTGCAGTGTAATATTCACTTCATGGGATCTTTCATGTTTTTCTCCTGTACCACTGGTCACATGTCTGTGCATTTTCTGTCATGCATCCTAAGCCACAGGTTGTGGCACCATCTATCAAAGACCACCCTCAATGTAGTTCATATGTTCCATGGTAGGAGCACAAAGATTAGAATTATTAAGCAAAAGGAACAGAGACATAAGAGAAATAAGAGGCAGAAATCCAGAACAGCAATGGGAGGGACATTCAGTGAATACTGAATCCTGAATTAGTCCTCGTTTATTGTCCACATGCTTATATACTTCACTCCAAAAGAGAAGGGGGAGGCAACAGATTTTATTAATATGATATGAGGAATACACTTGAATTCTCCCACCTTTGGTCCAGGTGGAGAAGATCCACCTCCATACCCAAAATACTAATTAACCACACCCTAGGTCAGAATCTCTTGCTTTGTAGAAATAGTCATTGTCAACCAGGACTGTCCTTCAAAAATTATGCTTCATAGAAAAGTCTGTTGAATGTTCTAGGCCTTTAGGCTAAAGATGTATGCCCCAACATTGCAGAGGAACTTTGGGTGGCTGTCTGGACAGTCAGCTGTTTCTGTCATTTTTCACATTTTTTGGAAGTAACTTGCTTGTACTTCCTGCTTACTTGTTTAATATTATTTCCTTCTAGGGTCTCTGAGGTAGTTGAAGATGTGATAGTTATAGTTTTCTTTGTTTATGAGGCTCAGAAAAGAAACTCATTAAAGAAATGTGACGTATATAAGGTTGAGAGATATCAAAAGATAATTTTGGATGGTAATGCAAGTTATGATAGGAAGTAAATTAGATACAAGACTTTGGACTCAACAAGATAAGATAGATAATGGAGTATTTTCTCTGAATTTATCAAATATAAATAGGATAGACATTGTTGATGTACTTATTGCCTATATACATTGTATATAGTTATTGTACTTATTTTATATAGTTTTCTTATATTTGTTATAATCTTTTTTATATTAGACAAAAGTGGGAAAATGTGGTGATATGTTGTTTATGATCTAATAAATAAACCTTGCCTGAAGATCAGAGTGCAAAGCTAGCCACATTCTTCAGGTTTACAGGCCAGGTAGCAGAGGTACACACCTTTAATCATAGCAACCATAGTAGTTAGCCACAGAGGCCTGGCAGTGATGGCACACACCTTTAATACCAGCACTAGAGGAAATATAAGGCAGGATGAAACAGGAACTCACTGTATTTTCAGTCTGAAGATTTTGTAGAGGTAAGATTTATCTAGTGGTTGCTGCTTTGTTTCTCTGATCTTTCAGATTGAACCCCAATATCTGTCTCTGGGTTTTTATTATTCGTGCTTCAGGGAAAGATTTAGGATTAGAATATAAGAGGACAAGATTGAAAGGGATAGTTCTTTTTAAGTTAGGGCAGTTTGAGGACTGAGACTAAGCAAGCCCCGAGGAAAGTAGCTCCCCTTTACTCCATCTCACTTGTCATGAGAAAGTAGTATTAAGATCAAGAGATAGAGATATGTATTTCATATTATCAGTTTTCTGTGATTGTAGCTACCGACAGAGCTTTCTTGTAATTGTCTATAACATGCATTACTTTCAGAGATTGCAATATATAGTCCACCAGGCATTTGCAGTGTATCTGCATACTCTCATGAAGCAGACTCGATTCATCATTGAGGCATTCCACCTGATGACATGTAAAGAAAATGTACATATTAAGAACATTGTTCCCAAAGAATGGTCTGCTCTCAGATAACTGAGCATTTGTTACATGCTTTGTAACTTGCAACTGTGAAGATGCAATTGTTACTACAGAAACGAGACATATCATATGGAGAAAGTATTGATATTGAGACTCCTGCATAGATACCTTGCCCTTGGTTGATCAACATTAAATTGCACATTGTACATGCTAGGCAACCATTTTCTCCCCAACTTTTCTAGGGTAGACAATAACAAGTTTATTTGTTTCAACAGGTCACCCAGGACAGACCAAAGACTTCATGTAAATGATTTGTAAACCAAGGAGTTTATTTAGGATTACTTACAGGATCATGGGTAAGCAGTTACTTACTTGAGCCTGGATAATTCAAAGATATATGCTACTGAATGGCTCACTTCATCATGGGTGATTACATATACACGTTATATCTTTCCACCTTCTTGGTCAACTTGTATATCCATCACCATAGGTAAATGGGATTACAACTTGATTAAAGTAAAGGCAGCACCAACTTTTGTAAACAGTATTGTGAGAAATTCCACAACCAAAAGCAGAGAATGTAGGACAGAAAGTGGGTAAAGTCTTATGTAACATATGACCCAAGAGTTTAGTACTTCCTGAGCAGACTCCCTTGGGAACCAAGGATTGTATAGCTTTAGCTATCTGCCAATCTCCCAATTGTGCTCCCTACTTCTCAAATATACTTACCACTTATGAAATGTTGCTGAACACAGGGAATCATGAGGAAGGGTATCAACACAAATGTTATCATATTCAGAATCCACATCCAAACACTTTTCCATGAAAACTGTTTGCCTGAAACAGTGAGTCACAAGTCTTAACACTGAGACAATCTGGATTGGATATATCTAGTTTAGAATGGTGATTCCTCTGAAGAATCTTGCAATTTACGAGCCTACCATGTGGAATCTTAGGCCTTGGCAAGTGTGGAAAGGCAATTATTATGACATGAGTAAAGAGCAGGACATGACCAGAGTAAAAATAAACCAGGCATGATTTGGAGTGAGGCTAATGCAAAGGTATGGCTTTTTAAAAGTCTTTTCTTGAAAGTGTCTAATTTCATGGATAGATACCAATAATTAAGAATTCTTAAAACACATCCTTTGGTTTTATTTAATTCCTTTAAAGTATCAAGATTTATTTGTTCAATTCCAATGTGGCATCCAATATCTGCACCAAAGGTTTTTGTTTGTTTGTTCATGTTTTGTTGTTGTTTTTGGTTTTTTTAGGAAAGGATACAGATGTAGTGTAATAGAATAATACAGTTGCATAATAAGTAAAAAAGAACTAACAAGAAGGAAAGTGAAAGGATAAGAAAACAGGGACTCCCAGGTGGAGACAGGCAGGTTGTATGCTTCAAGTTGATTGTCAAGGTAATACGTATGAAAAAAGATTTGCTTATGGACTTGAAGGATATAAAGAAAGTTAGTTGAATTTACATTTTGCTGGAAGAGGGAACAACTAGAGGAAAATTCTAAAGGCAGAACTCATTTACCTGGGTGTGTGACTTGATGAGGTGGAGAAAGAGAATATTAGGATGTTAGGCAACAGGGGCACAGATAACATAAAAATTGGGAGTTTTTTACAAATCAGAAGCAATTTCAGAACACAACACAGATAATATTTTAAGTAAGTCATCCTATCTCTGTTTTCAGGATATATCATTATAAATTAGATAAGAAATAGCAGAGTTTTAGGGTGCTATTTCTAAATCTTAATCCATAATTCACACTTAGATGGCAGTGAAGATGTGGTAAGGAGTAAAGAGGAAAGAGGAACCCATATTAACCTGAAATTTTTCTCTCTAGCTCATTTTTTTATGACTTGTTGGACTCATAATTTCATTTTAAATTCCATTATTGCAAGTCTATGCAAAATGCGAAGTAATCTCCAACACCTGGTATATAGGAAATGTATTGGGCTGAAGAAGATTCAGTGAACTGTGTAAGACCTCTCCACTCTAGATTTTGTTCATTATGCTTATATAATCTCAAGGCCTATATTGTCACTGTGAGGACATCCTTAGACTTGTTCTATCAGTATGACAAAGTGAAATAAAATTGTCTTTTTATTATTATTAATTTATTATTATTAATTAAATTTATTCACTTAGTTTACATCCCCACCACAGTTTCCCCTCTCTCGTCTCCTCCCACTCTCTCACTCCATTTCCCTTCTGCCCCTAGAAAGTTTGTACAATCAAAAAGTTAGTCTTCCTTATGAAGAAAACACATAAATTGGTTATCTAATATCAAATAGCTGTGAAAACATACATATTTGCAACATTATACAGATCAAAAATGTTATGTATAGTAATGCATATGCTTTTTATCATCAGGGTTTATATCCAATTTTCTTTTTAGGATATATTACTAAATTTGGATCATTGGAACCACCAGTGTCTGAGACCCAGATTCAGACATCTGTCTCAGGACTTCAGTAACAATGAGACTCTATTAGACCTACCTAGTGTTATTTTTCTGTATATGTGGATGAGATAGATAACGAAAGTCATTGGCAACTTATTTGGTTCTGAGAAATGGAAGAAATGAACTGCTACTTCAAATCAGTAAATTAATAAAACTTGAAGTAACCATAAATTTAGTTCTTTATATACCCATTTTATGATATTTATTAAACTTTTAGGTTGACTTATGGGTTTTCAGATGAGAGCAGCAAGGGAGAGGAGATATAACTTAAGGAAGAGTGAGAGTTTAGGTGGTATTTAAAGCCACGAGATAAAAGTAAGACAGAAGAGAATAAGGCTTCAAAAGCTATGCCTGGTAACTTCAATGCCAATATGACAATTCTTTCATTGACTTGACACAAACTGGAGTCATCTGTGAATATTAAACCCCAAATGAGTAATTGCCTACACAAGATTGGCCTGTAGTCCTATATTGGGGCATTTTCCTGATTGATGATTGACATGGTATCGTTCAGGCCCCAGGGATGGCTGGTGCCATCCTTGATCAAGTATTTCTGCTGAACATAACACATAAGGAAGCAAACCAAGAACGCATGGAGAGGAAGCCAATGAACAGTGTTCTTTTGTGGGTTCTACTTCAATTCCTGCCTCTAATTTTCTACTTTCATCTTGTTCTTGTTTCCCCTGATGATGTACTAAGATGTAGAAGTGAATCAAAATAGCCTCTTCTCCCGTTGAAGGCCATGCGAGTTGCAGCAGGTGACAACTACTATTCAGATGTCAACGCACCAGAGGAATGATTCCCTGATGGAGGAGAATCCCATCCAGGCAAGGCCTACAGGATCACTGACTCTGGAAACTGTTGCTCCTGTTTGTAATTTCACATTTTCTAAAGCAGTTAAGGTGTCCCCCAATAACCTGCACTGTAGTGTGTAATTTCATATGATATGTATGTGTAATCTCATGATTGCATCTCAATCTTATGAGGACATATATCCGTTGGTGGTCAGGAAGACAACTTCTCATTAAATTGTTTAATTTTGATATACAGAAAATATACTAGGATTTGCCTCATAACTAGATCTATTGTCCCATGAGGACTGTGAGAGATTTAAAAGCCTGCTTTGTTCCTTTGACTCAGACTAACATAAGAAAACAACAATTTCTCCCCAGTCTAAGACAAGCTACACACAATTAGCTCATATTCACCTCAGAGCAAGTTCAAACCAGACTGAATGTTTCCGTAAATAGATCATCATTTTAAAACTTTACAGAAAATACAAGGTCATAGTTCCAGATCTTTAACCAAGATTATAATGCAAAGCAACCTAATAAGCATGCCAATTCTTCACTTGCCAATTCTGGCTAGTAAAAAAGTATGTCTTGTAGCTTTTCTCACCAGGCATTGTGCACTGGCCTCTGATCACAGTCTTACATCAGAAACCTTGAAACCTTGCATTGCTGTGGTAAATGGTTCATCTCCTTATCATTTACCCAAGGAATGGGCTATGACCAATGAGAAGTAATTCTTGTAACTATTTTTCCTATTGTCCCAAAATTCTGTAAAATATGTATTTAAGCTAGGTGCACAGAGAAGAGAAAACGAATTGGGACAGAGAATTGAGACAAAATAAAAAAAAGAAAGAATTAGAATTTAGAAGAAATTTGAGGGAAAGAAAAAATAGACAGGAAAATAAGGAAGATGACCCAAACAACGCGTGTGTGAATTTATTTCAAGCCCCTCAGAAAAAAACTTTAAGTTATATTTCACTATGTTATAGAGTTTTTCTTCAAACCCTGGGAGTAGCCATGAGAGCTGACCTTTAAGGCTACTAATATCACTCACCCCATCTCGTTTATGATCAACATGTTTGATCAGTGACAGAAAAGCAATCTACAATACTCAAGACTATATATAGAGAAAACAGAAACATCAAAGAAAGTAAACAACAACAAATGATGGGCTGAGTAATGCCAAGAGAAAGTAAGGCCTTGAGAACAAAGTCAAGGAAGAAGCATGCAATAATTATATAAGACAGTGGCTGTTACCAAAGAACAAGCACATATTTTATCTGATAGACCAATACCTATGCTTTCTTCTTGGTGAATTTGACAGTTTTGAAGGCAGCAAGTGACATTCTGGTGGGAGTTGTCATGTTGAACAATTTGTTTCCATCCTCTGAATGGGATTTTGATGTTGAGAAATGACCTCTCCTTTGCTGTCTCTCTATTTCATGTGAGGCTGAGAGAACCAACCTCCTGAATGACACTCCAACATCATGCCTTTGGAATTAGCAGGATGCAGAAGAATCAATATGGCTGAGCTTGTGGCTGGTTGAAAACAAAAGAGAAAAACAATAATTTTAGGTTTAAATGGAAGAGGAAACAATGCTTTTTCAATTTTAATATGTTTCAAAAGATACATTAATAGTCAAAATTTTACTTAACTTTGGTTTCAACAAGAATCTTATTCAGAATAACTCAGAGTGAGTTAAATAGCATAAGTGCCAAATAGTTACCTATATTTCAAATATAGTATTCTATCTGAAGATAGCGATGATTGTAGTTACAATGTTTTGAAAATGATTTAGGAAAATTAGCTGGGCACTCAGTCAGTTAATTGATTTGGAGAGAATTAGAAGTAAGTATTATCAGTAAAAAGGATATTTTACTTTTGTTTAATTAAAAATTTTCCTAAAATACTTTTTATTGTGTGCTTTCCCTTCTCAATTCATCCCATATCTTCCCCATCTTCATGCCCACCAAACTATTCAGTAAGAAGCATATTTTAAAAATTCGATTCATTTGGAAAATTGCTAAAGTGCTGTTAGTAATATTGAAAGGATAATAAAACAGTCTAAAGGGAATATGATGATATGTTAGAAATATAGCAATACATTTGGCATAACAAGAGAGTATTTTCTGATAGAGCTAATTTCTGCTAGTTTTTCATTTTTGATCTTCTATGGCATTTAACTAAAAAACTAAATGCATAGTATTCAGCTTGCTAAAAAGTATGCAGTAAGATTCCAAAACTAATAATTTTTCAACCATTCAACCCTAGGTAGGCTTTGAATCATAGGTGCACAGCAGTCTCAGAGAAATCCATGCCTACTTGTAACCTTGATCTCTGTGATGTGCTCTTCACAGAATTCACCATCTTTGAAGACACAGAAGTATGGTCCATCATCATCAACACTCACGCTAAAGATCCTGAGGGTCACTTTTCCTTCTCCAATGGCACCTTTCAGGAGTTCTGTTCGCTCCACACACTTGGAGATAGTTTCTCCATGCAGGTCTTTACCATCCCTGTACAGGTGCACAGGCTGTGTACCTGAACCAGAGAATCTCCATGTGCTGTGCATGTTGTGATGGGGACAACTGACAACTCTACCCACTGGTGGAGCCAAGACTGGTCTAGTCAAGACAGCCACTCTGAATTCTTCTATGAAGGAAAATAATCTAAGGACTAGAGTGCAAATAAGTAAACATGCTCATAATTCTTATTGAAATAATTCTCTCTGTTTTTTCCTTATATGTCTTCTCCCCATCTCTCTCAAACATCCAAACATATTTCATGGGAGGTAACTTTGTTTATCCTGAAGGCATTTTAATTAAAATTACTTAATTGGTATAGAATCAGTTTTACTACAAATGGTTATTAAAGACTAAGGAACTATTGGAGTTGCTGAGCCACTTCAAGGCAGTCTGGATTCAAGATAAATCAAGGCAATGTGTAGGACTAAGGACTAAGTCAGGGAAATGGCAATATGAGTAGGTCATGTCTTAGATTTTGCTCACTGAGGTTCCAGGGACAATAGGCAATCCACAGCCTATGTGTCTTGTGATACATGCAAAGAGTCTGTTGATGAGAGTGTGACAGACATTGTTGTCCCTTTGTGTTAAATCCAATGGACTGGTGTGTTTGATAGCATGCTTAGGTTTTGATGTGAGATTCTCCTCTATATGCTGTGAATACCATTGGTCAATAAAGAACTGTCTTGGGCCTGCACAGGGCAAAACAGAGGTAGGCAGGGAAACTAAATTGAATACTGGGAAAAAGAAAGCAGAGTCAGAGGAGAAGCCATGTAACCCTGCCAGAGACAGACACCAGACAGTACCTTGCTGGTAAACCACAGCCACAGCCACGTGGTGATATACAAATTAATGGTGATAGGTTAGTTAGAATGTAAAAGCTAGCCAATAAGAGACTAGAGATAATAGACCAAACAGTGATTTAATGAATACAGCTTTTGTGTGGTTATTTTGGGTCTGAGTAGCTGGGAATGAACAAGCGACCTCCAGCAACAAATGGTGTTCCACTGTGTGCTAGCTGAATGCACATAAAACCTGAGATGGCCTGAAAAGAAATTCTAGACACTAAAAAACAAGTTTAGCTGCATTTTTGGATGGGTTCTGCTTGCTGGCAGCCAGCTCCTTTAAGAGAGGTCTTCCTGATTCAGTGGTAGAAGAAAAGAAAAATGTACAGTTTCAAAAGGTTGATTTTTTGGGCCGAATGACTCTGACTCTTTTGGGAGGTCTGGCCAAGGAGCATTTAAATGGGTTCTGTGAGCAGAGTGCTACAAGTTGCTTAATAGCAACATAGACCTGCTGTTTGCCTAAAAACTGGGGCTGTGAGCATGGCTCATGCTAAACAGACCTCCACCCCAATATGCTGGACTGGGCAGAGCCAAATGTCAAAGCAGCCTTAGTCTTAGTTAGGATGCTTAGCATTTTAAGAAGTGCTTTTGGTCAGAAAATAATTACAGATATGCAATAAAGACAAATCCAGATGGAAAAGACTTCTAAATTGGTTACAGTGTTGGATAAATGCACATAGGCTTGGGAGAGAGAAGAAAAAGAGTATAGAGAGTTATACAAAGAAGTAAATGGCTTTTAAACAAAATAAAACAGAGTCTTTAAAGAGACATAGTACAGACAGTCATAGATTTAAAAGAGTAAAGAAAAATGAGCCACATAAAGTTTGAAAATACAAAGAGAGTCTAGATTATGTATATTATTGTATTTTATTTGAACTTTTTGGCTGCAGAGAGATATTTGACTCTCAGGGCTGCTAAAATAAACTAACATAAAGGTTTCTTGATTCCAAAATTTGGTTCTAAGGATTTGTTGCTTTGGAAAAGAGATTCTTCTTTTGTTTCACAGAAGATGAGAACCTGTGGGTTTCTTCCAGTTAAATGTGGTTTGATAGAGCAAGATCCCCTGAAAGATTGTAATGAACACCCCCCAAAATACTTCACCCAACAAAAAGCAGAAAGCAGTTCGGAAAGAACTACACCCATATTTCAAATACTATCTATAAAAGTTTGTTTACATTTAAAGGGGGATATGCTATAGAGATTTGCATTGGTATGGATCTTGGTTTATTGGTACAAATTTAAGGTCAATTTTGCTATACTGTATATATGTATTTCTGATCTTGATTAAGGTATTGTGTTTGTCCAGCTCATTTAAAAATGTAATGCATAATTACACAATATAGTTTGACAGAAAATTATCTATAATAGTCAAGCTTGTAGTAATGTTAGTTAGGTTTTCTCAATATGTAGATATATCCTTTAATTAGATAGATATTCTTCAGGTCTTTCAAAGAATTTCAGAATATGGCATTTAAAATGTTTTAAGAACTTAGACTTTTCATGACAATGAGACACATCTGCTCCTGGAACTACCAATTACTTCAAAAGAAAATGAGCATCAAAGAGACCCCTTATGCGTTGCAAGGGAAAGAGCTGCTTGTTTGTCCTGACCACCCAGAACCAAATTAATCACACAGAAACTATATTAATTAAAACACTGGTTGGCCCATTACCTCTAACTTCTTATTGGCTAACTCTTACATCTTAGTTTAACCCATTTCTATTAATCTGTGTATCATCACGTGGCAGTGACTTACTAAGTCACTTAGTCATGTGGCTAAGTTTTGGCAGCATGTCTTACTCTGGCAGCGGATCCATGGCACCTCTCTGACTCTGCTTTTCTTCCTCCCAGAATTCAGTTCTATCTTCCCTGCCTACCTAACTTCTGCCCTATCAACAGGTCAA
This sequence comes from Ondatra zibethicus, assembly GCA_004026605.1. NCBI lineage: Eukaryota > Metazoa > Chordata > Mammalia > Rodentia > Cricetidae > Ondatra > Ondatra zibethicus. Next base: position 38,389 of record PVIU01013378.1, on the reverse strand, counting down.
GACAGTTTCTTTATTCATTAAATGAAAGCAACATATATACAGAAGGACCTCCTATACCAGTTATGGAGTTTGCTAGCCATTTGGGCAAGAAACTTCTCTTGCCTGGACTACTTGATGCTATGCTATATGAATTGGACATGCAGGACCCACAGAAAAATGACTACTGAAGTTGCCTAAAGAAGGTGAGACAGTCCTTTGGGGTTCCTGTTTCATGAAAGAGTCTACCAGGCATTCTGTAGGACACATAAGAAAGTTACTGACAAAGTACCAAAATAGGCAAAACTGTCTTTGAAATTTCCTGCTTCATGGGAAAGTCTGTCAGATACCACAGGCCTGTAGGGTTGATATCGATGCCCTAATGTTACAGAAGAACTTTGGATGATTTTCCAAGAAGCAAGATATCTCTGTCAATTCTAGAGTTTTGGAAGTTTCTTAAAATGGACTTCCTATTTACTTAGGTAATATTATATCCTTCTGGAGTTTTTGATGGAGTTGAAGAACATATGGCTATTATTATAGTTTTCCTTAGTTATGATAAAATATAAAGTACATATAAATATTGTATATGTAATTATTGCTTAATGCCTGTTTTTTTATATGTAATTTTACTATATTATAGTTAAAACCTTCCTTTTCATTTAGACAGAAAACGGTAGGTGATGTGGGATTCCCCTCTGTATGTTGTGAATACCATTGGTTCATAAAGAACTGTCTTGGGCATGCACAGGGCAGAATAGAGGTAGGCAGGGAAAACTAAACTGAATGCTGGGAAAAAGAAGGCAGAGTCAAAGGAGAAACCATGTAACCCTGCAAGAGACAGATGCCAGACAGAACCTTGCTGGTAAGCCACAGTCACAGCCATGTGGCAATTTACAGATTATTGGAGATGGGTTAATTTAGTATGCAAGAGCTAGCCAATAAGAAACTAGAGCTAATAGACCAAACAGTGATTTAATGACTACAGTTTCTGTGTGGTTATTTGGGGTCTGAGCAGCTGGGAACAAACAAGCAGCCTCCAACTACAGGGTTTTATGATATAGTCTTGATGTATCATTATGCACAGATGTTCCTGTTCTACCCTGATAACTTCATTGATCTTATATTCTTTACTTGTATGATTAAATTATTGATATTTTTTTCTCGTGATTCATACTGGGTAGGTAATGAAAGCTTCTTGCACAAAGGTATAGTTATTCTGACTCATCATGTGAACTCAAAACTTAGCAAACTTCAGCACTGTAAATTGGTATTACTCAAGACAATACTCATCTTAAAAGCTACTGTTCCACATGATGTAATGTGGATCAGGGCATAGCCTGAGCTCTACAGTAAATAAAGATGAAATATAGCTCAATATTTTCTCATTAGAATACTGTGAATCAAAACATCAATAAGCTATCAACTATAGCTGAAATCCAAAACATTGACAAAACAAAACAAAATGATGCCAAAAGATGAGAACAATATGATCTATGAAAGATTGTTTGGAATTCTCTAACAGTTCTAGATGTGGCCTTATCATACTTTCTATGATTCTAGATGTAGCTCAAATGAGTTGAAAAGTATGTCAACATTGAAATTTGTACACGAATGTTAATAACATCTTTACTTCCAGTTGCTAAAAAATGAAAGCAATCAAAAATGTCTTTCAATAGGTGAGTAAATAAACCAACTCCTGTACATTCATACAATGAAATAATATTAATTATAATATAACTGGTCAAATAGTGACACATATGTCAGGAGAATAACCAACCAATTTTGATTGGATTTAAGGCCTACTTCATGAGACAGCAATCATATCTGACACTCCTAAAGAGGACAACCATCTGGGATCAGTAAGTCAAGACCCTAGGAAAAAACCTAATACTAGCCTTCCTAAGGAACATAGTAGTAAAATGACTGTGATAACACACTGCTATATACTCATAGAGCTCTGAGCAGCTCAACCCTATCAGAGAAGTTTCTTTGTGCAGTAGATGGGAATCAATGCAGAGACCCACTGCTGGACAATATGCAGAGAGTGAGAGACTTTGGAACTCTGAATGCTAAATGAGATAGAGGTCTTCATCAAATCCCTCTCCCTTAAGCTTCAGGGATCTATGTAGATGAGGAATCAGAAAGACCATAAGAGCAAGAAGTGATGGATGACTGCAAGGAAACGATGACTTTCAGACACAACAGGACTGATTAATGCATCAACTCGCAGAGACTGTGGTAGCACACACAAAATCTGCACAGGTTTAAGCCAGACGGGATCCTAGCACTGAGATTGGGAAGTGGAAATGGTATCTTACCCCTAATAATAAGAGCTATCTGCAATTGATTCTACTGGCAAAGGGAAACTCAGTTTTCTCAAATGGTATCTCACTGGATATAGATTTGGGCAGGCTCCAAGCCCAGGAGACCAACCCAAAACTACCTCAATGGTATTTTAGAGGACTCTGCATTTTGTTTTCCTTTGTTATTGCATTTTACTTTTTGCTTTATTGGTCTTTTGCTTGTTTGTTTTGATTTTTTGGGTATGTGTTTCTTTTCTTGTTTTGTTTTTTCCTTTTTTTGTTCTTGCTAGAGAGAGAGTGAGAGAAAGAAGAAGAAAGAAAGTAAGAACTGGAGAGAGAGAGAGACAGACAAACAGACACACAGACAGACAGAAATACACAGAGAGGGAGAATTTAAAAAAACTTCTAAACAGGAATGATGCTGTAGGAGAATGCTTGTTTGTTCCTGGCTGCCCAGACTCCCAAAATGATCACACAGAAACCATATTATTTGTAAATACTGTTTGACCAATAGCTTAAGCATATTTCTACATAACTCCTACATCCTAAACTAGCCCACTTCCATTAATCTGTTTATTGGCACATAGCTGTGGCTTACCATGTAAAGTTCTATCCTAAGCTTCTGTCTCTGGCAGGGCTACATGATGTCTCTTTACTCTGCTTACTTTCTCCCAGCATTCAGTTTAGTTTTCTTCACCTACCTCTATTCTGCCTTGTGCAGGCCCAAGACAGTTCCTTTATTAACCAATGGTATTCACAGCATACAGAGGCGAATCCCACACCAGAATGAGTAACATGAATAAAGCTTAACGTAATCTTTGTTAAGTGAAAATATCAGTTTAAAGTTGATATACCTTTTAGGAAACTAGTTATGTTATATTCTAGAAAACAGAGGCACAGATGTAGCACAAAGAGATATAACCTTTTGTTTGAGGGAAGGGAAAAAAAGAGATGAATGCTCATAGCTTGTGGAAGTTTTGGTATGATGAAATTTTTTTCTTCATGATATTGTAATGGTAGATATATGACATTATAAATCTATACAATAAATATCAAGATTTTGGTGTCTAATTATGGACAAAGATAAAAATCACAAGACAAAAGTCACACAAATCTCTTCTGTTTGGGAAGCACTTTAGCTGTTTCACAGGAGAGAGCTCTCAAACATCAGGCACCAGAATTGTCATTGAGAAGGACAGAAGGACCAAGGAAATCCCATGGTTAGAGAGAAAGTGCCTACATGAGCATGCACGCGTGTGTGTGAGTGTGTGTGTGTGTGTGTGCGCACACGTGTAAGAGAGATGGGGGATCTCCATCCACAGCACAGAAAGAATTCTCTGGGCAGAGAACTCTGAGCAGCATCAGAAGTCTAAGAGTTTTTGTTTGTTTTCACTTGGACAGAGTTCATCTTGTCTTTGACTAGCATGTGTTAGGAGCAACCTCCACAGAATGCAAAGTATTATTGCACTGAATAAATAAAAACCAACTTATTTGTAACATATTGATAACAATAAGCTATGCAAAAGTATGCATTTGACACTAATGGACTTTTGCATTAATGGGTCTCAGTTTTAAGAGAAGCAATGTAAGGTTAATAAGCAAAAGCTATCTAATCAATACAACAAAATGTTAAGACTCAGGATGGAACATGAGTGAACAATAATATAAATTTTAATTTTAATTATTGATAACCTATCCACAGTTATTTAGGTTTACCAAGTCAAGATATTAAATATTAAGGTAAAACCTGTGTTATAGAAAAGTACAGTTACTTGTTTATTCTATTCATTCAGTACATAGATTTTCAATAACAAGAAAGTGCTCAAGAGAATAAAGTTTATTAAAATTTTAAAAGGTATTATTTTTATCTTATGTGCATGAATATTATGCTTGTATATGTATGCTATGTGTATGCTTGGTGCCAGTAGAGGCCAGATGATTTTGAGTTATTATGTGGGTGCTGGAAATAGAAACAGGTCCTCTGGAAGAGCAATAGCTGCTCTAAGAGAAGAACCATCTTTTTAGCTCCAAGTTTATTAAGGTTTAAAAGTTATCATCCTTTATAATAGCTAGATGCTAAGTCCTTATTTTTAGAGACATAAAACTTCTTTGTTGAAGACCAAAGCAAAATCCTACTGGAACTGACCTGGAAGCTTTCTCCCAGCTGGATAGCTTTCATGGTGATGGAATTTTTATGAAAGTTACTGGGGAGAAAAGTCATCAATGGACCTACCCAACAGTGGATGCTGCATGTCTCAATACTGAGTCAAGCAAGATGCACCTACCTGTGTAATAGTGACAGGACTGTCTATGGGGATGGCCATCATTTCCTTATTGGGTTTGAAGTCTGTGCTACAGGAGAGAATACTATGCCTGGTACTATAAACCTAGTCAAAAATCTGTGGCTGGGAAGGTCATAGATCCGTGGCAAATTACTACCATTGTTTTGTTAAATGGAATTGTGTAAACTGCTACATATTTTTACATTTATTATCATAGATTAATGCTGCTTTCTGTCTTCATTAGAGAAGCATCTTTTTGCAGTGGACAACAACCAATTAAGAGGATTATAACTTTTCAACTGCTGAGAATAAGTGACTGTTTTGTCTAAACCCCAAATAAAGCATTTGTACCAGTGTTGTTAAGGGCTAGGGTACATATTAGAATGGTATATTAGAAAAAAATAGATGTAAGAGCTGAAGGATGGGGAGGAGTGCTGTAAAATGCTTTATCCTGCACACAACCTGCCTGTTGGACTCATGAATTAAGCAGCTATTATTAACAGTAGATGAACTGCATAGGATCAAGGCAGTCAACATTCCAATTCATGAAGCCCCACCAATAAACTGTGATAACTTCTAGAGGAGGCACAACTATTTTTCTTGAGAGTTGATTGCTAGCAGGTTGCCCAGGTTACAGTGGGTGGATAGTCTCACACCCATGTGCATGCATATAGTACTAATCAGAGTTAGAAAAAAGAAGGTAATATAATGGTAGATGTGAAAGTATTGGGGTGGCTTGAAGGGATTGAGGGGAAGATTTGGGTTGGATATGGTCAGCATTCATTCTGGGTATATATAAAATTTTAAAGAAAAAATTATAAAAATTTAAAAGTACTAAAAAGTCAATTAGAGGAAAATTAAGGGCATATTATAAATATGTGGAAGGGATTTATAATTTACAAAATAAAATGAAAATAAATGCAAATGAATTCTATATACTTCCAAAATATACTTAATAAATTTTAAATTATTACCTTGTAAGAAAATTGTAGACAAGATATAATAGGGCTGAAACATAATTCTTAATATCAAAGACTTCTCTAAAAGTCCCATTGGTTGCCCAGCAGATATAATTATAAGACCCTATTGCTAAAGTCACCCACACAATGGTTGCAAGAAATAAAGAAGTCAAAATGGAACTGAGCTAGAAGCTTCTTTCATGCTGGCTAATTCTCATAATGACAGAAGATTCTATTTAGGCTGCCAGGGGAGAAAAGGCATCAAGGTCTAATCTAGCTGTGAATTAAAATATCAACATATCACATAAGATATGCCCACTGCTGTAATAGTGGCATGGCCATTAAGGGCAACAGACTAATCTCCAGGATTCAAGGCTTGCTCCGCAGAAGTGATTTCAAGCAAGTCATTATAAATATTGTCAAATAGTTATTGGGAAGGTCAGGTGTCATATGGGGTAGCTTATCACTGCTGTTTAGCTAAATTGATGATGTTGTGCCAAACTGATTCTTAAACATCCCTGTTTATTTCTTAGAGAAATGCACTAATGAGTGTATCTAAACTACCTACAAGACTTAACTACTACCTTAAAGAACGTGTAGGAGAAAAAATAGAAAGAAAGAATGTAAGAACTAGAAGACAATGTGAAGAGAGGTAAAATGTTATTGTCTGAATACAACCTAGCCAGTGTAATCATAGATACACAATAACTGAGTTTGCCTGTTCTGGGCCTATACCAGATTAGACCTGTCAATTGTTGCTCCATCTGCTGAACTGTAGTTTATTGAAAGATTTTTGGAGAGGAAAGATTATCTTCATATGTATACCCATTGATGAGCTCCATCAAACTCCAGGGGATGTTATGCCCAGTCTGTGGAGACCCTGAACCCACCAGGGATACTGACTCACTGAAATGTAAAAGCAAGGTTTATTGTGTGCATTTTACAGGCTGGCAGGGACCTTGTCAGTGCAGCAGCAAGAGGAGGTACCCCGCCCTTCTAGAGGGCATTATTTAAAGGCAAAACCCAGAAAAGTTACATTAGCAGGGTGTGTGCTGGCAAGTGATCCTATCTACAATGGTTGGAACCTTAGGAATTTCCTTTGAATGGTATTCTCCTGGGTGGTGTCTGGGTTGTCTCAGTTTGTGGTCTTTCTTGTAACCAGGTATTGCCTTAGAGAAAACTGCCGAGACTCAGGCCTCTATTGAGCTCATCATGGTTGGGTCCTACATAAATAGTTCCATACTCATGATCACACAGATGGCCCTCATTACACTCAGTAGGCCACAAATCAACAACAACAAAAATCAACAGGGGAAAGGAACCTAGAGGAAAGAGGGGGAATTGACCAGGGTAGGAAGGAAACAAGAGAAGGAGGGATTAGTTAATCATAATGCATTACAGACATATATAAAATTACCAGAGAACAAATTTAATGAATAAAAAAGCAAGGAAGAAATATCTACCAATGAAAAAAAAAATAAGGATTTAGGGCATCATTAACTCTTCAGGGGAAAAGTAAGTTTTTAAAAAAAAGATATTCAACTTTACTCATCAAAATAAAGACAAAATGTAACAATTGTTAGATTTTATTTTTTATCTGAAAGTTTAAGAATAAATAAAAATTATTTTGTCTCAGCCACCAATTCCCTTAGGAACTCTCTGGAAACCCATTTGCAAGAGAATCAGTCAGGTAGTAGACCTTCACTCTACCTGCGCCTTTCCACCAATTCCAATCCCCCAGGCTCACCCTCAGCTTTGAAGTAGATCACCTGCTGTGGCCTCCCCTACTTTACTCTCCCCATTTCCAGTGGATCATGCAGAACTTCTCCTCCAGCCTACCTACACCACACCATCCTTTTGCTCTTCTGCCAACTCCCAAGGCCACCCCTGGGAATGATGGCAAGGAAATCATGTAGGCAATATTCACTTTCTCACCAGTATTCCAGTTCCAGTCTCCCAGTCTTATCATCCACATGTTACAGAAGGAGGGTCTATGCAGATCCTGGTAACACACCCAACTTTCCTCCTTACACCTGACACTTTCAGCCTCCCCTTCTAGTCCATTTCCATTCATTAATGTCAGTTCCCAATACCTAGAATTACTTTCTACCCAGGACCCTTAATTACTACACCTTAATTACTAGAAGGATTTCAAAAGCATTCCCAACACCAAACTTACAGCCACCATACTGCCCTAAGAACCAGAGAGGGCAATGGAAACCAAGGAATGGAACACTCACACAACAACAACAAACAGAAGTCAGCATCTGAAATTAAACCCAAACTGAGGAAAAATTAGAAGTGAAAAATTTAGGAACTCAAACAAGAACCTCAGAGGCAAAAGAGAACTAAGAGAGCACAAGAGAAAGAAGAGAGAATCTTAAACATTGAAGACAAGATAGAAGAAATGGATGCGTTGGTCATAGAAATGTTGAATCTAATAAAATTCATTAATAAGACATCAAAGAAATTTGGGACATTATGAAAAAACCAAATCTGTGAATAATACTAATAGAAGAAAGAGAATAAACATAGGCCAAAGGCACAGAAAATATGTTTAACAAAATCATAGAGGAAAATTTCTTCAACTAAAGAAAGAGGTATATATCAAAGTACAAGAAGCATATAGAACACAAAATAAATCAGACAAGAAGAGAAATTTGCCACAGCATACTATATACTAAAAGCACAAAATGTACATACCAAAGATACAAATAGGAAGAAAAGAAGTTATAGTACTTTTTGCAGATAATATAATTGCTTACATAAGTGAATCTAAATATACAATCAGGAAACACCTAAAGTTGATAAACACTTTCAGTAAAGTAGCCAGATACAAAATAAATTTAAAAAATTAGCAGCCTTCCTGTAACCAAATAACAAATGTAATGAGAAAGAAATCAGGGAAACAACACCTTTCATGATAGTCTCAAATAATATAAAATGTCTTATGGTAACTCTAGCCAAGTAAATGAAAGTATGATAAACCTTTAAGACGTTGAAGAAAGAAATAGAAGATATCAGAAGATGGAAAGATCTTCTATGCTTACAGATCAATAGAACTAATAGAGTAAAAATATCCATTCTGACAAAAGCAACCTACTCAACAAAATTCTAAATCTCAACAATATTTCAAAATACTTCTGCATGGATCTTGAAAGGACAATTTTCAGCTATGTGTAGAAATACAGAGCCCAGGATAGCTAGAACACCCTTGAATAATAAAAGAACTGCAGGAGGCATCACCCCTCTCCATCTCAAATTGTATATACAGCTACAAGAATAAAAACATCATGATATTTGAACAAAACAGACACATTTATCATTGACATACCAAATATAGGTAGTCCACACATGTATGGACACCTACTTTTTGATAAAGGAGTCATAAATACACACTAGAAAAAAAGACAACATCTGTAAAAGATAACTGGCTAAACTGGATGGCTGCGTGTAGAAGAATGTAAACAAGCCCATACTTATCACTCAGCACAAAACTTAACTTCAAATGAACCAAGGATCTCAACATAAGTCCAGAAAGCTGAATCTGATAGAAGAGAAAGTGAGGAATAGTCTTGAACTCTATAGAACAGGAGAAAACTTACAGAAAAGAACTCCTTTGGAATAGGTACTAAGAACAATAATTAATAAATGGAACTTTATGAAACTGATAAGCTTTTGCATAGCAAAGAATATCATCATTTGTACAAAGTACCAACTATACATTTGATAGATGGCTAATATCTAATATATATGTATATATATACATATGTAGTATACACACACACATATATATAAATTAAAAATCTAGATGTCAAGAAAGCAAATAGCCCAACTGAAAATGGGGCACAGATCAAAACAAATAATTCTCAAAGAGGAAACTCAAATAACTGTAAAATACTTCAAGAGATGTTCAACAGCCTTAGCCATCAGGGAAATGAAATCAGCACTACATTTGGATTTCATCTTACACCCTTCAACTACATTTGTCAGGAAAGAAATGAATGACATCTCATACTGGCAAGGATGTGAAGTAAGAGGCACAAACATTCATTGCTAGTGGGAGGTAAAAAATAAATAGGGCTACCCTATAATAGGGGAGCAATTCCCCAATTAGAAACTTCATGACAATAAATAAAATACCCAGTACCAGGAATGAGTAACTCTTTCTTGAGTTGTTGGACAATGGGATTCAACATGCTCAAAACATTTTAGGATATTGTGAACCCTATAAGATACAATAAGAAGAGACCCAACAGAATATGTGCATATTATAAAATGCAATTTATTGTATTGGTTTATGCAATAGGATTTAGAGAGGCAGAGAATCCACTAACTTTCCAGTCCATGAATCAGGGTGCCTTTGCAGTCCCAACACAGTGTTGGAGTTCTGGAAATTCCATGGAAAGTTACTGATACTTAGTCCACATTTGAAGGACAAGGAGGATGGAAGCAGCAGTCATAGACACACTTGCTCAATAAGAAGTAAGGTCAGGCAAGTGACAGTACTCATTTTCAGACTTCAAAAGAAACAACCACTTTGAGGGTCAGTCTCCCCCTTTCCCCACCTCAGTTAATTTTCCCTGTAAATGTATAGAAATCCTGTTATTTCTGAGCCTCTGGAGTAGTACATTATGGAAAGAGTAAATGGCAGAGCAAAACCACTCATACAATAGTTAGAAAACAAATTTAAAAAATAAGATGAAGCTAATTTCCCATTATCTTTCTGAGTGTTTGCTCACAATTACCCAGAGATCACCTATTAGTCTTCACTTCTTGAAGATTTCACTGTCTTTCAATATTACCACACTGAAGACCAAGCTTTTACCACATGGATTTTTGGAGGGCACTTAAAATATAAATAATAACACTGGGTATTCTTTTACATCTGTCTTAGGCTGTAGAAGCTTCTCTCATTCTATTTTCTTAGAAAGAGTTCATTGAGGAATCTGGAGCAGTAGTCTGAATTTTGTTGACTGCATTTCTGTTGTTTTTGTTTCATATTTTCTGTTTTCTCTTTACTGTAAATAAGGATAGAATACAGGATAAATTATGATCTTTCAAGTTCTTTTATTGGAAGCTATAATAGATAAATGAATATAATAGGTAGAATAGCTATCTTATCTCCATTAACAACATAATCGTTGTTTTTGTGATAGTACCAGATATTGATGTTCATTGGGTAAGCCATGAATATAGAGTTTTCTACTGATATCCATGGAATGTTGGTTTCAGGACCATGTTGCTACAATTCCTTTATAGGGAGGGACACATACTCCATCTACCCATTTTGCTATGGTCCGAAAGTAGACTAAGACATGTGTACTGGTTGGTTTTCCTGGCAACTTGACACAAGTTAGAATCATTAGAGGAAGGAATGTCAGCTGAGGAAATGCATTCTTGAGAACCAGTTGTAAGGCATTTTCTCATTTTGTGATCAATGGGGGAGAACCCAGGCCATGGTGGGTGGTGCCATGCCTGGGCTGTTGGTCCTGGGTTCTATAAGAAGGTGGGCTGAGCAAGCAATGTGAAGAAAGTCAGTGAGCAGGTTCCCTCCATGTCCTCTGCATCAGCTCCTGCCTCCAGGATCCTACCATGCTTGAATTCCTATCCTAATTTCCTTCAGTGACGAACAATGCTAATGCTTTTTGTCATGGTGTTTCATCACAGCAATAGAAACCTTAAGGCAAATTGGTACTAGGAGTGTGGTATTGCTGTGCCAACTCTGAGCATATTTTGGGGAAGTTTGTGGAAGTACTTTGGATCTTGAACTAGAAGAACCATTAAATGTTAAGAGCTCAGTGGGGTGTTATGTGGAACTTGAAAGAATGAAAGAAGCAGTGCAGAAGATGGAGGCCTGGCTTTTGAAAATTCAGAGGTAATATTAAAAACTCTACCAGGGCCATCGGGTATTTTGAATTAAGATCCTGTGGTTCTAGTTAGCTGGGGTTGAATAATAAGCTGTGATTAACAAGATAACAGAAATACTAAAGCAAAATATTGCTTTGCTGGAATATTTGATGCTGGTCAGCTAGAGCTAAAAATTAGAAAAGCCTGTGTATAGGGGCAATTGGGAGCTATGGGGGGAGGAAAACCTGTAGTGTTGACTCTGAGTGTTGCATTTGCTCCCATCATGACACCAATCTATGAGTACAGGAGACTACCATTAGGGATCATTTCATTAACTTTATTTTACCATTTATTTTTGGTTTTATCCTAGGTCTCTGGTCTATCCAGCCCCTGGTTCTGGGGATCCAGGCAGTGTTAGGTATGTGTTTCCTCTTGTGAATTGGTCCTCTGGTTACAACACTCCTTGGTTAGTCACTCCTGCAAGTTCTGTGCCGCCCACAATTGCCCAGCACATCTTGCAGGCAGGACAGATTGTAAGTGAAAGGTTTTGTGACAGGGTTGGTGTTCCAGTTAAGTAAAATACTTTAAAAATTTAAAATATTTTTGATCTACAGTTGATATAATCTGGGGAGTTACAATATGTAGATTCAGAGACCCAGCTGTGATTACACATCCTATCATTTAAATACTCATTAATTTGCAACTACAGTATAATTTTTACATTAATAGTTCAATAATTTAGTTTTGTATGTTTTGTATATATTCATATTTTTATCTTTCCTTATTCTCAATTGAGGGAAAGAAAAATTACTCAAATCATTTTATAGATTCAATTGATTAAGTGTATTTTTAAAATCTTTGAATTTCTTTTACTCTAACGAGAAACTATTTGGGGTGGGTCAACTTATGTGTTCAAAATACCTCAAGATTTTATACATTGATATTTTTAAATATTTATTGATATGCATTAGTCATTCAATATTAATTTAGAGATATTCTCGTGAGAAAAGCATGAAATTAAATTTATTGTGAATTGCCAACTGAATAAAATAAATATTGGGGAATTTTACATAACTGAAAACATGCTGATTCTCATTACAACAGAAACATTTTGATGATAAAATCTGTGTCATCTCTAACTTATTAACTATTGCCTTAAATTCTCTGACAGAACAAAAATGGAAACAGTGAACTTTCTTAACATATATTGCAAAACAGTTAAAGAATATCCAAGGAGGATTAAATTGTAACAATTTTCAATTCATGAAATATATGGATGGGGCAAAATGATCTGTGTAGAAAATAATGTCATCAACATATCTTTGGAGAGGCAACCTCTGCATTTTTGTAAGGTTCTAATAATGTCAACAAACAAATTGGTTCACTCATTGAAGAATGGGGTAATAAAATCTCAGCAACACAGGATTCTGCCTGCTATTAGTAAGAGAACAAAAGAAGCCGACTACTTTAAAAATGTCTTTAAATTTCTGTCATTATTCTATGTGTATGCATTTGACTGCATATATGCCAGTGTACTACATGGCACTATGGAGGTCAGAAGAAGGCATCAGACCTCCTGGAACTGGCATGACAGACAATTGTCAGCTGTCATGTGAATGCTGGGAATCAAACCCAGGTCTTCTAGACAGCAACCAGTTGTCTTAACCACTAAGAAAACTTTCCAGTCCATACCCTTTATTTTTTATTGCACACTTGAAGTAGAAACTCAAGCAGGAGAAAACTACAACTTGACTTCTAAATACTAACATATAACATAATAAAAACTGAGTCTAGGAATTAACCTCTCTTCTTTCTTGAGAAACTGAATGAACCTTGAAAAATAATAAATTATAAAGCAAGACATTCAAGCTATGAAAGGTCTGTGTTTGTCTTAATATAATGACTCTTCTTGTTTACTTACTTTTTATGTGTATCCATGATAATATTATGGTTGTAAAGCTAAAAGTTGTCACCAGAAAAGCTACCACAATTGCCATATTTGCCATCCAACTATTGTACAAAGAAAATAAGGGATCTGAAATAGAAACTAAGAAAGTTAAAAAAAATTAGAAAATTAATGAGGCTGTGTGTACTAGACCAAGACAAGTTAAATATCATTTAATATCATTTTACTACCTCTTAGGATTCTTCAGAGTTGAATGTGGTGATAGATGCCTATAATCAGCATTCAGAAGGCTGAGGCAGGAGGACTGAGTTGAGGTTCTGTTACATAAGAAATCCTGTATCAAAATAGAAAGGGAAGGAAAGAAAGGAAGGACAGAAGGAGGGAGGGAGGGAAGGAGGGAGGGAGGGAGGAAGGAAGGAAGGAAGAAAAGAAGAAAGGAAGGGAGGGAAGAAGGAGGAGGATGAAAAGAAAAATAATTTAATCTGTAGAAACATTGTTTTGCTATTTACAATTGACTGATTGAATAAATTCTTACAACTATTTAAAATAGATATTTTATATCCTTTCTTAACTATTTGCAATTGCTGACTTTGATTTGATGCTATATTGTATGAAAATTTAGGGGACCCTCAGAATGGGTTGAATGAATTTTGTGTTTAAGAGACAGATAAATATTTGGAGGCCATACTGTAGTAAATGGAATTGATCTCCAAAATATCTACATATATTCCCTGAACATTTGAAATATGTTACATTATATGGAAAAGGAGTCTTCTGATGTAATTAGAGTTATAAATCCTAAAATAAGAATATTTGTGATTATTTGGGTGGATCCAATATAATAATATAAATTATAAAAAGCAGAGACTTTCATCAGCTAGATTCAGAAAGAAGAAGCCACACAGTGATGTAAGATGGAAATATGCCTGGCCCATCATTGTTTGCCAAATCTCATGGGAAGCACATTTTTTTTTTTTTTAGGCACAAAGCACATCCTTTGAATGGAAGCACATTTAATTCAATTCAGTCTCCACATGACAACTAGCAAGAAAATGTGGGTCCATAACCACAGTTTCAAGAAAATATCCAACAATATAAACAAATTTGGGGATGTACAAATAAGGCTCTCATTAGGGTAGAACCATCCATGACTGACCAAAAACGTCAATGAAATGATTCCTAATGATATTCTGCTATACTCATAGATGGGTGCCTAGTGCAATCATCATCAGAGAGGTTTCCTGCAGTAGCTGATGGGAGCAGATACAGAGACACACAGTAAAACATTAGGTGAAGCTCAGAGAAGCCTGCAGAAGAAGGTGGAAGAAGGATTGTAGGAGCTAAAGGTTTGATGGCACAAGGAAAACAAGTATGCAAGATTCCTAGGGTCTCACAGAGACTGAAGCAGCAATCTCAGAGCTTGCATGGGTCTGTACTAAGTCATTTGCACATATGCTGTGATAGTTTAGCTTGGGGATTTTGTGGGTCTTCTAACAATGGGAGTGAGTGTGTCTCAGACTCTTGCCTGCTCATGATTTTCTTATCCAATGTTAGTGATATGTGAAATGATACCATAATCAGTTGCTTATAAAGGTATCCATGCACCAACTCATGATCCTGCTCAATTTATTTTTCTGTCCATAATAGCTGACTACAGTAGTCATTAAGGCTGACAAACCTCTTATAATCAGGAGGAACTGAATATTTATGGCTCTTGAAATGGCTGAGATGATCTGTATCGTGTCTCTGCTCCTCGCATTTTCTCCTGCAGAATCTTCAGAAGTTATAATAAGCAGTTACTTGAACAAAGATGTTCAGAGTAGTTTTGTCTTAGTTGCTTTATTTTCTGGGTACTTGATTGTCAAAATAAATATAAATTTTTGGTGATAAAAGCATATAAAAATTTATTGCCTGGATTTATAAATTCTAAGGAAGAATTTTGGACAGGAATCATAGACGTGTACAGGTCGATGCATTCTTATGATCCAAGGTCTCTCTAGCAAGTGGTAGGAAAAGAAGAAAATGATGAGAGACCCTCCGATGACCACTGTGACTACAAAGTCCTTTTTTTGTGGTTTGGAAGAAATGTGCATATTAGTACATAGTCTCATTTTGCACTGATTGCTGTTAACAATTCTCTATACATATTTCCCTTATAAGCCTTTAAAGAATAAAATATTGTCAAATTTAAAGCCATATTTTAGTGTTATTCTATTAATCATAAACTCTACTTATAAATAATGACCTTATTTCATACCTAATCGATCCACAGAATGATTTTAGTTTAAAAAGCCTCATGGCATTTCATGTTAATGAAATATTATTATTGGAATGAAATAGAAATTCATATATTTTCAATACAGACTCTAAGATAAAAACTGCTAAAATTTTTAAATCATAGCCACATATGTATATTAATTATTAAATGGCAAGTAAACATGAGCTGATTCAACATTATTTTCTGAAGCTTTGTTTCTTTCTTCCTGTGTCAGGAGCAGAGGGATAGGTTGCCAACACAGCTGAAAGCACTGGAAGCTTTAGCTGTTGCCTCCCATAACGTTCTGTTAGAGTATGACCCTTTAAGATTACACCCAAACCACAGATGCTCCCGGAGATGATGTAAGTAAGTTTCACATAACTAAACAATCCCAAAGAGACTTACATCTCTGAAAACAAGAGGACCAGAGATATGCTATCACCATTAATACTATTTACCTTTGTTCCGTAGTTGCAGATACTTAAAAACGATTGTTACAGAGAAGGCTATAAAACACAGGAATTGTAACAACATTGATGTTATGTCTAATTTATGCAATTTTTTTTCACATCCAGGTTCATGTCCTAGAACAGAGAGAGTTAGAATTAATAAAAGGAGCTTAGCAGTGTCCAGAGCCCAAGGACAGCCACATGAAAAGGTGAGCAGCAATGATTCCAGTCATACTCACTAAATAGAACTGAAGCATCAGACTTCTTTTGTATCTGACATTTCAGTTGGCTGTAAGATTACCAGAGCTAAGAGAAGTTTCCTTTTTTGACCATAACAACCTAACCTAACACAAAATCAGTGACTGTGGGGACTGGAGATAGCTCAGCTCATGGGAGTCCTCATCAGATTCAGTCTTGGACAAGAGTAGCTGTGAGAATAGCATTAGCTAAAATGAGGGGGTTTAATTGGATCCACAGATTCTGAGAACTGAAGTGGTTGGTTCTTTCATCAGTGTCAGTAAAACCCTCTCACCTTTGAGCTACTAGGACCCTGCTCAGAGAACCACTTCCTAAGCTGAACAGACAGCACACAAGTGTTTCTTCATAGATTATTGAATATGTATCCACAGGATAGTTAATCTTCATATCACCTTCCAGAAAAGGATGAATGAGATTTTTGAAGTAACTAGAAATATATTTTAGAAAAGAACACAATTTTGACTTGACTTTTAGTATCTGGAATCAGAACTTTTGGATGTGGGTATGTTTCCAGAATCACCATTGGATATATCATGTAGAAATTATCTGAAAACAAAAGAGAATAAATTTTCCATAACCATTTTTGGAATAGACAATTTCAATGACTAAGTGGTCTCCATAGTCTGGAAGATGCACAAGAAGAAACTTGAAACCAAGTTGTTGGGGGACATTCAATCGCACTGTGGACTCCAAGTCTGCATTTGCTTTAACTAAATAAGATAAACTTTGGGTCAGGAGGCTGAGTTAGCTTCTTGTTGACAGAAAGTAATCATAGAGCCTCAGAGGGCATCTAGGAGTGATAGATGCACAGGAAGTAGTAGGGGTGGATTTTGAATGGCAAAGATTTTTTATTTTGGTGGAGCAGAAGGACATGCTTTTTGGGAGATGCCAGCAAGGAGAGAAGGTTAGATAGTTGCTACTTAACCTCTCTGAGCTAGCATATTCTCACTCCAACTTTTGAATCTCAAGTCTTATTTATAAATAGGATGACAGCAGTTTAGTTGAAGCTACCTTTAGTGGCAGCAACAGAACTGATGCCTCCAGGAACAGCATTCCTCTCAGGTTGCAGCTTATGTGGCGTGGCCACTGCCAGAAGCAGGCAGGTAACTGTGGAGTTGCTTTTGCTGGCTCAAATAGCAGTATATTAAGGCACAGCCACCAAGAGAAAGTCAAAACAACACTAAGTACTGGAAGTAATAGCATGAAATTTAAAGCCAAACATGCCTGTAGGCTAATCTTAGCTTTGTCCTTTGTAATCTGTGTAATCCACTGTATCCTCACCCTAATAAGATGACAGCAGCAGAACTACGTTTTAAGAATCATTTAGATAAACTCAATAAATTGATTGTCATAATATTTGGCATTAGGAAGTACCCTCTAAATATGATTTATTAGTTAGGAGTCTATGGATTAGATAATTTAATAGAATGAATGGATTTCAAATTCTCCTTTGAATCACATTGTCTTTGAATCAATGATAAATTGTAGCCTTCTTTCATCACTTTGGTCTCAGATTTCTTAGTGACTTATCTAACTGCTATTCTCTGCTTTATTATTTACTCAGCCTCTGAATTCTTGTGTCTCTATATAGCAGATTTACTCTGTTCTATAGTAAACAATAAATTTTATTTTGTCATTGGAGTTGGAATAGATGTGTTCTTTTCCTTTAATTTTATATGTATAGGTGTTTTGCCTACATGTGTGTCTGTGCATCATTTGTATGCAAGATGCCCAAACTGGCTAGAAAATGTTATTGGATTTCCTGGAACTGGAGTTAAGGGCAGTTGTGAGCCACCATTTGGGTACTGGGAGCTGAACCCAAGTCTTCGGAAGACCTGCCAGTGCTCTTAATTGCTGTGCTATCTCTCCAGCACCAAAGGTTGTTCTTATAAATAAGTATTGTTCTTTTAGCTACTGGATCCCTGTGTCATTACAGAGTATGGTGCATACATTTAGTTTCTATAAAATGAGAGAAAAGAATTTGCTATGGGTGGCAGAAAAGATGGATCATTTGGGCTTTTACGCTGTCAGCCTAGTTCTAGGTTCAGTGAGAGACCTCCTTTTAAAAGAATAAAATTGAAAGGGATAGAGTAGGAAACCCAAAGTTCATCTATGGTCTTTGAAAGCAGAAGCACAGGTCCAAGCACCTGAACACAAAGATATGCATATACCATGTGAACACACACACACACACACACACACACACACACACACACACACACACACCATATATACACTCATATACCATATGCACACACATTATATGCACACACATACACACATATAACATACACACACACTGTCCCCACAAAACTGTATTCTGGAATTTGTGATCACATTAAATCTACCCAAGAATAAGGCTCACATACATCAATTACTCAGAAGCTTGAGGTGGCAGAAGGTGACTTTACTGTGATGGAAATAACATTTCTTAAAAAAAAAAAGGAAGACCTCTTTAATTTCAGTGTTTCAATTAGTACTTCTTTTAGTGTTTCGGTGTGTTGTGTTTAAAGGATATAGAAGTTAACTGTGGATCTGAAAAAGCACAGGAAATCATTCATAGTGATATTCATCCCTAAAACCAAAACTGCTTTAACATTCTCAGAGTTGAGAGATGTAAATTCAATAGCTGTAAAGTAAGAAGTAAGCTGTGAATAAGAGTGGGAAATGAATGTCATTTAATTTTAACTGAATTCTACATGTTACTTAGGAATAAAGTTAGGGGGAAAATGCCTTAATGATTCTATCCTTTTGGATCAGTTACCTGCTATCATGAAGAAACAAGCTAAACTGTAAAGTAAAGATAAAATACTTGATATTGAAAGGAAAATGTAAATTAATGCCTTCATGTTATTCTCAAACAAGGCATCTGTAAAAAAAAAAGAAGAAGAGAACATTTTAAAAATACACATATTAAAGAACCATACCAGACCAAGAAGCTGCTGCCAGGAGAGCAGGTTTTCCCCTTCATGTCCTGCAACTCTTCCTAACCTTATCTCCTCCCTTCCTATCTTCCTCCTGCTCCATCTCTCTCCCTTCCTCCTTCTCTCTCTCCCTGTCTCCCTCCCACTCCATCTTTCTCCATTCCCCCCTTCATCCATATCTTCCTCTCACCCCATCTCTTTCCTTCCCTCCCTCCTTCCTTCCTTCTCTCTCCCTTCCTCCTTTTCTTCATTCCATTCCTTTCTCTTTGATTCCTCCTTCCTATATCTTTCCATCCCTCTCTCACTTCCTTTTTTCCTACCTCTCCCAGTTTTTGTATATGACTCAGAACTACGCACTGGTAGACCTGATTTTGAGACAACTACAGAGAAAATCTATGTGACAATAATCAGTGTGTCCTAATGACTTAGAATTCATAAAAACCCATAGAGTATGGTTATTTTTTTCTAAGATGAGAATATAGTTCAAAACGATCAATATCATTTTTATGTTACTGAATTAGCATCTTGTTAAACTTACACATAAGTAGATAATTTATTGAGATAATGTGTCTAGAGTTCTAAGATATGCTTAATTATAAACTTCCACTCTTTGACTTTCTTTCAATACACTACACTTAGCATTTGTCTTACCAAAACCAGTATCAATGATAAAGAGATACAATCAAAAGATGTTCTGCAAGGCAGTAAGTCCTTTAATGGTGATTAATTCACTGGTTTATTTTTTGTACTTTCAAGTTGACAATTAACCTCTCATGGCTGAGTACTTACTTGGGAGGATGAGATTTGTTTGCTTCTCTTCACCTGTTAGAGGGTTTAGAATGCAACATGTGATACTTTTCTGTGACTTATTTCTGAGAAGAAGAGTCATCTTCATGTGGAAAAATCTGTCTTCATCCTGGGAGTGTGAGATGGAAGAGTGTGGAACTACCTCCCCTTGACTGTCTCGCCACTCCATTCGGGGCTGTGGGAACCACCCCTCTGTAAAGCAACCCACGGTGGACCCATCATAACCATGACTCTGAACATGGATTTGTGTCTTCAATCCAAACGCTGGTGGAAAGGACAAGAAGACAAAAGCAACTGAAGTTGGACTGACAGGTTGGGAAAAAGGAGCCTCAATAATATGTTCTGCAGTCTAATAACACAAGTGAATTGACCTCCATACATTATTTTCAAATTAGGCTAATTTGTAACTATGCAATGTCTATTTTCTGCATAGTGTATTTTGAGGTAGATGTGTGACTTTTACTCATTACTTGGCTATTTTAAAAACTTTAAATATGAAAAGCCTTAACAAGCCACCAAGACAATTTTCATGTATTTCAGTTTATTGGGCACAGGACAGTGGTATACTATATTCCACAAACAACTTACCTGCCACACTGAGGTTCATGCTGACCACATCACTGAAACCACTATCATTAAATAAACATTGGTAAGGTCCATCATCAGAAATGCTAATATTATGAATTCTGAGCGCCACTTTGCCCTTCCTAATGGCCTCTCTCACAAACACTGTACGATTCACATATTCAGGGGCAGCTTCTCCATTTACCCCGTGGCCGCCTCTGTACTGATAAACAAGTTTGTAATTGTCTCTCCTGAGCCAGCGCACCTCCATAGACTCCGCACTGCGTGGTGGGGACACCTGGCAGCTGAGCTTGGCCTGGCCTCCTACCCTAGCCACCAAATGTCCAGTGGGAGTAGTCACCATCAGATTCTCTGTGGAGAAAAATTGAGAATCAAAATAAATCTGAAATTAACAAGACTTTGTTGCCATCCACTTCTTAGAAGAACATATCAAATCCTGCCCACAAGGCTCAGCTGATCTAAATATTCAACTCTGATTACATTGCTTTTTATCTTTCAATATTTTTGAACACTAATGCTAGCTCATTCTTTAAAATAGATTCTAGTGAAGTAGGAATCCCCAGTGATCTGGCTTGCTACTTAGGAATTGTATGGAAGAAACTGTGTCTGATATAACTGTGTTGGAATTCTGAAACCTGCGGAAAGCTAATTGTCAATTTCTGTGACAGTATCTATGACAAAATACCTAAGAAAATAATTTTAATGAGAAAATATAGTTTTGATTCCTGGTAGCAGAGGCTTCACTTCATGGTAGGTTTTTTCCGCTGTTTCTCAGCCCCACTGAGACAGAATGTCGACCTGAGAAGGTGAAGCACAGTTTCTTGTTGCCAAGAAGCACTGAGAGTAGAAGGGACAAGTCCTTCCAAAATCATCTCCCACTCATCTAGTTCCTCCAACTACACACCACTTCCTACTTCACGCTCCTCCAAGAATGTCATAGTATAAATCCAGCAAAACACCGATACAATGATGAAGGCAGAGCAGCTAAAATCTCATCGGTTTTCAATTATTGAATCTCACTGTTTAACAGCCTATGTGTATCATTTGAGGAAAAACTTCAAAACCAATTTGTAATTACCTACAACTTCATTTGAAAGTTTGGATAATTGTTATTTGTAGTCGACAGTACCACCTAACCCCATAACCCTTAGTTTATTAATGAGAAGTTTTTCATGATCTCCAGAACAGTCTTCGTAACTTGTGAGAGTTAGGATAGGCAAAAACAACTCCATTTTCTAATTATTGGAGAGCTATGCTCTAATCATTGATTATTGCCTCTGATCGCATAAGTGTAGGCAAAGAGGTGTTTAGTTATTTTTGTAGCTTTCCTAAAGTTAAAACCTTACCACTTCCTAACCGAGGTGGCATCCAGACTGTTTTCAAGCTTTTTGTCATTTTTTCTTTATTTTGAAAGAGGGAGTTCAAAAGCAACTGTGCGTATGGGGAGAACTGGAATCTCTTTCCTTCCATCTGCTATTCTTCCCTTTATTACAAAATTCATAATTGACAAAACATTGCTTTTAGAATTTTTAAAATAACATCCTCTATTAGATCAATTAGTAAAATTAGGCTTATTTTACAATTACTTTTTAATTCCCTACTGTTTATGTAGTTTTGATTCTCTGCATTTGCCATTTTCCTTCTCTCCAACAAAGCTTGAATGTTTTTCAAGATAGAGTTACTATTCACAAAGACTCCTCTGCTTTTGTTTGGTTAAGATAATATCTTTGTATCCTCAATATTTGAAAGATAATTAAGGAATTGTGATATATAATCCTTCGTTAGTGTGGGTTTCTCTCTCTATGCATTAAATATTTTACTTTATCTATGCCTTGTTTGTATGGTTTTTATAAAATTGGAGGTAATTTTATCTTTTTTGGATGTGAGGTGGACAGATTCCTTCCCATGACTGCTAGTACTTTCAATATTTTCTTCCATTTTCATTTACTTACTTATTTATTTATTTACTTATTTTTAGTTTTCTGAGACAGTGTTTCTCTGTGTAATAGTCCTAACTGTCCTGGAACTAGCTCTTATATACCAGGCTGGCCCTGAACTCATAGAGATCCACCTGCCCCTGACTTTCCAGTACTGGGATGAAAGGCGTTCACCACCACTGCCCGGCTTTTCTTACATTTTCATTATACTTTTAATACTATATGCAGGGGTGCGTGTTTTGTTTTGTTTTTCTGTTTGCTTTGTCTCTTACCCTGTGTAGTGTTCTCTGAGATTCCTGGATCTGCGGGGAGTTTTAGTTATGGTTGCAATGTACGTACTCTACTTCTCTTCCATCTTCTCCTTGTATTATTCTTTTGAGAATTGTCTCAGAATTCTTAGATTTTCCCCTGCAATAGTTTTACTCCTTCTTCGGTTTACACATTTCTATGGCTAATACTCAAGGTCAGATGACCTTTCCTGAGTTTTGACCGTTCAGTCTACTCATGAACCCATAAAAGAGGAATTCTTTATTTCTGCTATTTTATATAAAAGATTTCTTTTCATTACTTTCTAAGAATTTCTAGGTTTGCCATAGTATCCATTTGTTCTTACTTATTATCTTTGTTTTTGCCATTAGATCATTTATAATATTAATCATAGTTGTATTAAATTTCTAGCCTGACAATTCCAGACTATCTGTGTGGTTTCACTTGCTCTGTCATTACGTACTATGGTTTTGATTCTTAGTGTGTCCTGGAAAGTTTTATTGGAAGACAGTTATATACTAAAATTAATGTACCTAGATGGTATGTTTTAATGGTGTATGATGTGTGTTGTGGAGAGAGGGGAAGCTTTCTGCAGTTTCATAATTTGAATTCTGCCTATAGGTGAACCTGTGTCTTTGGGTTGTGACCCTTTCTGAGGGCTTCTCCTAAGAAGGACAGGACAGAAAGAGGTGACTTGAGTAGTATTACCCTTCCTTCTCCCAGGTCAGTTCAGTCAGGCCATGAAACTCAACAGGTAATGCTGTGGGAAAATAGTTCAGCTTGAATACGTAACTAATTAAGGTGAACCTATTTCAGAATGGTTACTTTTTCCATCACTCTGTTCTCACCACTAGAGCCCGGTAGAAACATGGAAAGTAAAAGGTAACAACCAATGTCTACCAATGATGGGGTGTTTCTGGTTCAAATCATTCTACACTGAGGCTGTAGTAACTCAGTGATTTCAGCCTATATTTTTCTTTTTTACCACTTATTTCCTCAGACCTTTCTTCTCTTCTAAGACATTCCTGACCTGGTAGATTTCTGCTCCTTTCTGGCTCTCTAGCTGAGGGACAGTTGGCAGACCCTGTAATCTCACTCCTTTTTGAATCTAAGAAGAGTTATTGACCCCTTTTTGACTATTTTACTTGATATTGCAAAGAAGTGATTTTGTTCATCTCTTTCAATGACAAACTGGATACTAGAAGTCTATCTTGCATCATTTTCATAATTGAAATGGATAAAAAAGTAAGTATTCTTACGAGAAGTTGATGCTAAGGCTATCACTTGCAGGAAAGTGAAGCACACATGATATCCAGAAAAACAGGAGTCTGTGGGCTTCATCATATCTGAAAAGGCCAATAGAACAAGGGAAGAAACAATGAGATATGAAGTATAGATTGTCTAGATACACACAATTTATTCATAATTTTATAAAGAGACAGTATTAAGGTTCCATTAAGAATAAATTTCACAGTGTTGGAAAAAAAAGAGATTGTTCTCACACATGGTTTTGATCAGAGGACTTCCAGTTCCATTACTCCTCTAGTTCACACTCTGTGGTTACCTTAACCTTTTGACCAAATTTTCTAAGTGAGCAGTACTCCCAGCAAATGCATTTAACAAACAGTGGAAGACAAATATTTAAAGTAAATTAATGCATTTAGGAAATAAAAACAGGCAGTCTAAAGGCATGCATGCATTAATGTGAAGGAAAATGTAAGAAAAATATCTTTAATCTATGTGATTGAAAATATAAATTGAAATCAAAGTGTGAGCAAACTAATGTCATTAGTAAACAAATATATATATATTACTGCTCATCAGTGGAACAGTGTTGAAACCTGTTAATTAGCATTTTTTTTTCAAGACAGGGTTTCTCTGTAGCTTTGGAGCCTGTTCTGGAACTAGCTCTTATAGACCAGGCTGGCCTCAAACCCACAGAGATCCGCCTATCTCTGACTCCCTAGTGCTGAGATAAAAGCTTAATTAATAATCTTTAATGATAATTTGTACTTTAAAATAGGAAAATGTTTTGTGACTATGTTGTTGATAACTGAAAACAAAGACATAACCTTACAAAAGAAAAGATCTTTATGAATTGCACATTAATGACTTTTTCAAACCTATGAGAAAAAAATACATCAACAGGAATTTCTTAAATTGAAATTTGGGAGTAAGAATGGCCATATAAAGAAACACAAGTTAAGGTTCACTGATTTTGGAAAGACACTGAAGGATACCACCTACACTTATAGTAAAGTTAATCACACTTAACTCACAAGCAAATTCTCTTTCTCTCTCTCTCTCTCTCTCTCTCTCTCTCTCTCTGTGTGTGTGTGTGTGTGTGTGTGTGTGTGTGTGTGTGTATGTGTGTGTGTAAATGTATGGGCATAAAAACCTTCAAGATAGCAGATATTAAAAATTTGAATTATCTGGCTTGCTTTTTTTCCGTGAACTCAAAATGAGGATACAAAGCAACAAGAATCAACTTTTCATCTATTACCAACTAGAAGATGTACTATTATTTATGTTTCTCCTAAACAATCTAATTTCTTACATTAAAAAAAATCACTAAAATGCAGAGGAAAAAGCAACAGAAATCAAGTCATTAAGAACTTGTAGAAACACATGGTACATTGTAGAGATGAGAAGAAAATAATAATCCTATGTTATGTCCTTCACAGAAACAAAGCAAAAAAAAATCCTAAAGTTCACATATGGAACCATGAAAGACCCCACATAGTCGAAACTATCCTGAGCAAAAAGGATAGTACTTGGGAGATTACCATACCAAGTTTCAATTTATATTACATATCCACAGTAATAAAAACAACTTGATAGTACCACAAAGACAGAAGCATAGATCAATGGAACAAAATAGGAGACCCCAAATATAAGTACATGTAACTACAGTCATTTGATGTTTGACAAAGATGCTAAGAATACACATCGATAAAAGATACAATCTTCAAAAATGGTGCTAAGGAAAAAAGATGTCCGCATGTAGAAGAATGTTATTTAGAGTCATTTTTATTGCCTTGCAAAAAAAGATCCGCTCCATGTGAATCTGAAACACAGAAACTTCTAGAAGAAAATACAGGCAGAACCCTATAAGATTTGGGTGTAGGAGGGTACTTTTTGAGTAAGAGTCCATTCATCCAGGAATTAAGGCCAACGTCTGACAACCAGAACCTCGTCAAACTAAAATTTTCTGTATAGTGAAGGGATTAACTAAATGAAGAAGCCCACACAGTGGAGAGAGGTTTTGCTAGTCATATATCTGGTTGAGGATTAGTATCTTGATTACATTCTGGGATATCTGATCACGCTGTGTGAAACTATGCCATTGTTTTATTCTGGTTGGTATAATAAAGAGGTGAACAGCCAATAGCTAGGTAGGAAAGGATAGGCGGAGCTTCCAGGCAGAGATAGAAACCCTGGGATAAAGAGTGAGACATATTTCATCAGTGAGGCACAGAGGGAGACAGATATACATTATGGAGGAGAGGTAATGAGCCACATGGCAGAATGTAGATTAACATAAATAGGTTAATTTAAGTTATAAGAGTTAGTTGTGAACAAGCCTAAGTTTTCATAATTAATAAGAAGTCTTCTGTCATTATTGGGGAGATGGTAGTCCTAAAAGAAAGTTTGGCAACAGTATATAGGTTACCTAGCAAAAACACACAGGACTCAATGAAACAAGCAACCCAAATGAAAAATTGGCTACACATATGAACAGAGAGTTCTCAAATGATAAAATGCAAATGTCTGAGAAATATTTTTAAAGTGTTCAACACTTTTAGTCATCAGAAAATTCAAATTTAAACCACTTTGAGATTTCATCTATTCCAAGACATAATGGGTAAGGTGTCAGGATACACACAGATGTGATCCTGTTACACCTTGTCTAAAGGTCAGAGAGTTTGAGCTTATGTTTGCTCTTTCAAAGTTTTTGATAACAGATGTGGTTACAAAACAAGATATATTAACTAGGTTGGGGTTATGTGGTGTTTTGGACATTACGATGGCCCATAGAGGTGGATCTGCTCCACGCTGACCAAAGGACAGAGAATTCAAGAATACTCCTTTGCTCCTTCATTTAAAATAGGAGGTTTGTCATAGGGAGTTGCTGTCTACAGGATACTTGGTCTAGGGTATGTTTCACTGCTTATTCCTGCCCCAAACATCAAATACTTTACTCCGAAAATAATGGCTTGATGTCTCAAGTACTAAGACAAGTAAATGTTCTGGTTGTCCTTTGTATCATGTTAAAGCAGTCTTTTGCATTTTGTATTGTGGTTAAAAAGTGTATGATATATTCAAAATTCAATATTTGCTGAGTTGCCATCCCAGTACTGTTCTATGTCTCTGTGTTTCTTTCTTATCTCTGTTCCTCCTACCTAACATTTCTAATCCTCACACTCTTACCCTAGGATGTACAAACCCACCATGGCAGGACTGTGGCAGAGGTCACCCCCAAAAGGTAGCTTAAGACACCAAGATAAAACAAACAAAAAAAGAACAAACAAACAAACAACAATCGCTAAACAACAACAAATGCTGGCATGTGTGTGGGGAAAGGGACCACTTATTCTATATTGGTGGGACTGCAAACTTCTGAAACTACTCTGCAAATCAGTATGGAGGCTCCTCCAAAAACTAAAAGTAGGTCTATCATTTGATCCAGCAATTCTACCCTGGGGCATATGCCCAAAAACCTTTACATTCTAAGACAGAGAAACTTGGTTATCCATATTCATTGCTGCTCTGTTCACAATAGCCAGGAGATGGACACTGCCTGGATATTCACTAACAAATAAACAGACAATGAAATGTGGTATATTCACACAATGGAATAGTATTCAGCTCTTAAGAAAAAGAAAACACAGGTAAATAGATGATGCTAGAAACCAATATTCTGGATGAGGTAACCGCAGCCTAGGAAAATAAAGATCATATGTTTTCTCTTATTGGTAAATGTTAGCTTTGGATTTTTAGGCATCTGACATTTGTAAAGGTCAGAAAATTACTAAAGTGCCACAAGAAAGAACACTCAAGGTAAGGGAGCTAGAATACACTGATATAAAGGTCAAAGGGAATGATGGAGTGGGGGATATTAAACTGAGGTGGGGGATAAAGGGCAAAGAAGGATAAACAACACTAAAGAACCTTCAAAAAGTCATATGGAAGCCAACTACTGTTGAAACTTACATTCATATGCACAAACATAGAAGAATAAAAACAGAGTTAATATATAACAGGCCAATAGTCTACTAGACAGCACAAGACAATATATTAAAGACTCAGGACCAGGAATAAATTACTTCTTAGGAACAGGTTACTTCTTTTGGGGTTGTTGATCATTGAAATAGATGATCAAACATTACAGTCTTTCAACATAATGTTAAAATTCTCTTTCTCAAAAAAAGAAAAGACAACCAAACAAAAAACCCTTTGTTGCTGAAGACATCACATACTTGAGCTATAAAACATGGAGAGATTAGACTACTGATGAGCTGGAAACCTCATTCCTACTGGCTAACTTTCACAGTGTTGAATGGCACCATGCTCAATTCTAGAGGATAAAGAAATCATCTATCAAACCCAGCCATGAACTCTGCATGATACAACAATGACTGGCCTGGCAAGACATGCCGTTGGTAGAATAGTGGCAGGAACATTGTGGGAGTAACTAACAACTTTCAGAATGGATTTAAGTCCTCCAAAAGATGAAAATCATGTCTGGTACCATTTTTGAACCAAGAAGCTATGACTAGATTGGCCCTTGGTCCTAGAAGAAAATTGACTACTATTGTGTTGCTAA
This sequence comes from Ondatra zibethicus, assembly GCA_004026605.1. NCBI lineage: Eukaryota > Metazoa > Chordata > Mammalia > Rodentia > Cricetidae > Ondatra > Ondatra zibethicus. The sequence goes on along the minus strand of PVIU01013378.1, from coordinate 9,799 downwards.
ATGGGTCTTAGTGTCTCTTCACAGCAGGAGAACAATGACTAAGACAGAAGTTGGTACCAGGAAGCAGGGTATTGCTATGCCAGGCCTGACCATGCTGCTTATTGGTAGACTCTGGACTTTGGGATTTTGGATTAGGAAACCAGTTGAATGCTCTAAGCACTAAGCATGGCTCAATGAGCCAGTCTAGTAGGAGCATGAAAGCTAGTGCTGAGGGAATTTGAATTGTGAGGTCCAACTCAAGAAGTTTCAAAGGGGAAGAATATTGGTAAGTAGCCTAGAGACAGTTTTTGTGATATTTTGGCACAGAATGTATAGGTTGAGTAGAAAAGAAGCACCAGAAAGTTTATGCAACTAAGTCTGGAGCACAAAGAGATAAAAAGTTTAAAGAAAAGCCTTTTGCTAAATGGAATAAAGTTAGTGTTGATCTCAAGGCAAGACCCCACACAGCAAAACTTCCAACTTATGAAAAGGAATGAAAGGAAAACTTAAGACATGAAGGAAACTATCGAAAACAGAAAGCTGGTGAAGATGCAATTGATAAAAGTGGCCCTGTTTCAGCCACAGTAAGCAGTAAAACTTGACATCGTCTGCCATGTGGTATTTCTGTTTTGAGTCAAAGATACAAGAAAGGGCTTATGGAATCTTCCCCCAAGGCTAAGGAAAACCACTGAGACCAGGTATCCCTGTCCCTGCATGGGAGACTGGAGAGGCCATTGAGTGAAGCTGTGAAGGTGAAGCCTGGGTTTCCATGGAGACCTCAATATGTTAGAAATTCCAGGGCACTGGGATAACTGCCAAGAAAAGCTTCCGACAGGGAGTGGAGCCAGCCCAAGAGGGAAAAGTGTAATTTGAAGAGCTGAAGAGTGTTTTGACATCAGGCATGGAGATGCAGAGTTGATGTTTTCCCTGATGGTTTTTGTCTTGCTTTGATCCATTATTTCTTCACTATGCTCCCTTTCTCCCCTTTTGGTATGATAATGTATATTCTGTGCCATTGTATGTTGGAAGTATGCACTCTTCTGTTTTATTTTGATTTTGTAGGGGTTGCAATTAAGAGATTGCCATGATTCTCAGAAAAGACTTTGACTTTGGAGTTTTAAACAGTGTTGAGAATGGTGTAGGCTATGGGGATTTTTGAAACTGAACTGAATGCATCTTTGCATTATGGTGTGGCTTCAAGTCTATGGAAGTCAGAGAACAGAATGTGGTTGTTTGAATAAAAACGACCACCATAGGCTCACAGATGTAAATACTTGGTCACCAGGGAGTGGCATTAATTGAAGGAGTACGAGGTATGGCATTTTTGGAAAAAGGGTGTCACTGGGTGTGGGCTTTGAGGTTTCAGACAGCTCATTCCGCAAACAATGGCTCTCTCTCTTGCTGCCTGAAGATTCAGATATGGAACTCTTATTTCCTTCTCTAGCACTAGGTCTGCCTGAATGATGCCATGTTCTCCGGCATGATGACAGTGGACTAAAATGCTGAAACTTTAAGGAAGCCCCAACTAAAAGCTTTCATTGATAAGAGTTGCCGTGGTCATGGAGTCTCTTCAAAGCAATAGAACACTGACTAAGACAGTGTATAACAAAAGTATTCTACATCTTACTGTAGAAAATATTGGAAGAGCCTCTCAGCTTCCTAGTCCCTTGCCTTTATACAATGGATTATTATTCAGCTGTTAAGAAAAACAAAATTGTGAAATTTGTAATTAAATGAATGGAGCTAGAAGAAACATCTTGCATGGAGTAACCTAGATCCAGAACTACAAATATTGCATCTTTTCTCTAATATGTGGATATTAGCTTTTAAGCTTTAATTATATGTGTTTCAAAAAGAAATAAAACAGTGTTATAAAGAGATAAGTGTGACAATGGGAATATTAATAAGGAGGGATTTGGAAGGGTAGAGAAAGAAGGAAATATGAGGAGGGAAACTAACATAAAAGGCCCTTTGAAATGCCACAGGGTAACTAACTACTGAAGAAGCTTTCTAAAATATATAAAATATATACATATATAAAAACAATTTAAAATATGTAGACAATACTCCAATCAGACATCTAATGCTTTCATATAAAACTCACAGTGCTGAGAATGGGTTAAATATTGTTAAGTCATTGGTCAAAGGTATCCCATAGAGTCTGCCCCTAAACATCAGAGGCTATTAACAAGGTCATTGATTATCTCCAACTATATAACAGTAAGGCCCTATTGCTGAAGACACCACTTACTTATGTCATCAAACATGTAGAAACTAAGCCAGTGCACAACTAGAAACTCCACTCCTGCTGATTAGCATTTGTGTTTCTAGAAGTTACTATGAATGTTACTGGAAGAGAAAAGTAATCATCAATATCACCTAGCTACATACTTTGTGACCTACAAGAGTGGCCTGCATATAAAGTATACTAATACAATAGTGACACAAATATTATGGGAGTAACTAACCACTTTTTGGTTGGATTGTAGGCCTGCTCTATGAGATGGAACCCATACCTGACACTGCCAAAGTGTCTAAGATTCCAAGACTTGACATGTCATAGGTTTGGTAGAAATCCTAGTACTATTATTCTGCTAGACGACCATAGTAATAAAGTGACTTCTAATGATATACTACTGTACCTGCAGATCAATGCACTGTTCAGCTCTCATCAAAAAGGCTTCTCCTAGAAGCAAGTTATAATTGGTAAAGAGACATACAACTGGACAATGTACAGAAAGTGAGATAATTTAGAGATATCACAACTCAGTTCATGAGCTATGGTAAGCCATTAACTATTTTAAAAGAAAAGAAAAACTGTAGAGTAACGTTTCCCACAAAGAAATGAATAACACCTATAAACTAAATAATAAATAAGATCAAGCAATAACTTAAAATAATACTGTATATTATGAACAGTGAAGTCCTCAAATTGGTTTAACATTTGAAAGTCATTGAGTATGATTCTCACTGATGTGAAGTACATTACCAACTAAACAGAAAGATAGCACTCATTTAATTCAGAGCTCAGTCATGGTGAAATCTCTCAGAAAACTGTAAACAAAAGAACAAACTTAACTTAATAAAGGCAATGTCACTTTAAGACATATTGTCTCAACAGAAATTGGAGATATGTTGTCCATGTGCAAAACATCATGCCTAATTTCTGTAATGCAATATTTCATGAAAGCACTGGCCAGTATTAAAAGACACTAAGAGTTGTGTAGCTTGGTCTTCTTGTTGGAACTCCTAACAGTGGGAGCAAGGGCCATCTCTGACTCTGTTGCCTGTGTTTGCAACCATTTCCTCTTACTTGGTTGCCTCATCCAGTCTTATTAGGAGAGGAGTTGCCTAGTCTCACTGAAGCTTGATATGCAATGGCTGGTTGATAACCATGGGAGGCCTGCCCTTTTGTGAAGAAAAATGGAGGAGGAGGGATGAATGGGGTGAAGAGGGGAAACCAGTCAGTTATAAAAATAAATAAATAAATAATAACTGAAGGTAAAATTGAAAAAAAGGCACTGAGAATGAAAGCTGTCTGAATTGACCTAATATGTGACCATCAGTATGAATGGTCAGACCCATGGAAAATCTGAAAGAGTGTGTCAAGAAAACTTGTAAATTATATGTTCGTACTCAAATGTAAATTATATCCCTGTATATAAGCCATGATGATTTTGAATTTAAAACAGTGCAATTTATATGATACTAGAATTGTATGATTGAGTGTAACTTTATCAGACTGTATAGATATTTTATATGTTGAATGAAAATCAGCTTAAAGTAATATAGGCAAGTCTTGTTCCCAGGTGCTGTGACCTATGCATCTCCTCCCCCTTCCAGGTTGGTGTTTAATTGCCATGGTGCAGTATTAAGAAGTGAGAGCGTAAACAGCCTAAGCATGTAATAGAGTGTGGAGACTCTTCTCTTATACGTGAACTCATGTTATTATTATGAGAGAGGGTTTATGATCAAGGGTGAAATCTTTATAATAGGACAAACCATCCTATGTTTTTCTGTCTTTTACCCTTTACTCTTCACTCATGGATAGCACCACAAAAAGTTCTTGACAGATGGTAACGTTTTCACTTTCGACTTTCTATCTGCCAAAAATTTCTGTTCTTCATATGTTACCCAGTTTGTGGTACTCTATTATAGCAGTTTTAGTGGCCTAAGACATACGACAAAATTTTTGTACATATCATGACATTATGTGAAATGTGTATAGGAAGGCAAAGAATAACTCTTTTTTAAAAGCCAGACAATATCAAAACAATTCTAAATACAGATTACAGAGATCATGCTATCATCAAGATTTACACAAAACTTCGATGATGAAAATAGTATGGAATTGGCAAAAGGGTAATGAACTTCCATAGGGAACAGAATAACACAGAATTGGAGGCACATTAGCCTAAGCAAATTATGCAGTACTAAAACAATTCAAATGGAAATTTGTTTTTTGAAAATATGATGCTTAATTTGGAGCTCAGATGGTGTAAGAGGGTCTTTTGTATTTGTGTTATTTTTATTGGTGAAGAAAGAAAACTGCCTTGGCCTTTTGATAGGGCAGAAATCAGGTAGGCAGGGTAGACAGAACGGAATGCTGGGAGAGAAAAGGCAATGTGACAGACGCCATTCTTCTCCTGCCCAATATGGACACTGGTTAGACTCATGCCGGTAAGCCACGTCCTCGTGGTGACACAGATTAATAAAAATGGGTTAATCAAGATGTGAAAATTAGACAATAAGAGGCTAGAGCTAATGGGCCAGGCAGCGTTTAAATAAACACAGTTTCTGTGTAATTATTAGCCGGGCACCAGAAATGCAGCAGAAGCTGATGACTGGGACCAAAAGCAGGCATGCACCTCTCACAACACTCATATGCAAAATTATCATAATGTAAACATTTCATTGTTAATATCTCAAAAGTATCAAAGATATAAATTTGAATTTATATAATTCAGAAAGAAAATCTACACAAAGAAAAGGCTCTTTGGTCTGACAATTACAGAACAATGCACAAATTTTTGAAAGATGATCAATTGAAGTTTAGAAAATTTAAAATATTTTCCTCTGTAAAAAAGTGAATACAACTAATAAAAAGATAAAATACAAAATAATAGAAAATGTATGCATTGTGTTTCCTCGGAAATCAGGGGAAAACTATAGCCAGGATTAGACCTCCTGAGACAGATTAGGCATTACAGGAATGAGCTGGGTCTCATGGGGCTACATAGATAAAGCTAGAATGTCACTAAGAAAGTTGTCCCAAGGGTTTTCTTCTCTTCTTGATACTTTCCTACATGAGCCTGCTGTATGATGCCTTCATTCAACCAATATGAAAATACTTAAAGATTATGGTATGCTTTTTACATATCTCATAAACAGCATAAGCAATTTTATTTAACACTGTTCTAGCACATGATTTTCCCACACAATGTAGGTAGGTGATTCGTTGGCTTACTACCTGGAAAAGTGGGTTACAGTCAACAAAGAGACATATAGAGATTTAATCAATAAATGACAGTTATGTTTCTGGTATTTCCCTCCTATACCACCGACTCTTTCAGAACAATTAACACCCCAATTGAATTTGTTAAAGATACTATTCCTCAAAGCAAACTACAAGAGGAATAAAAGTACAAGAAGACTTGTATCTAGCAACAAAAGTATGTTAAAAGCCGGTGACTGGAAAGAACTCAAAATATGACTGACGGTAAAATGGACAAACAAGTTATAGCCAGTCCAATAATAATATCCATCAATAAAAGGTAATGATCTAGTTTTATAAATGTCAGATATTGATCTCTAGAGGCTTTGTTGAATTAAAGGAGTCAGACAAAGATGGTACACATGTTACCATCACAAATATATGATTCTAAAATGCAAATAAGAGTAAAAGTAAATTAGTAAGTCTCTAGGAAAAGAGAAAGGGAGATGAAAGAATGGCACCAAAAGCCCACAGAGATAGTTTTGGGACTCACAGATACATACTTGTTATATGGAATGCGGTGACAATTTCATGACTGTATATATATTTAAAACTTTACAAATGATTTTCCTTAAATATCAGACAGAGTTTGTTTCAGGTCAGCTATAACTCAACAAATATCTTCATAAAAATACTCTAAGATAAACATAAATATTGGTTGTGATCTTTTAGTGGCTAGTTAGTTTTATAACTTAAATACTCAGGAGTAGAATCTTGGAAACTGGGGACACCTACATTGGTGATTGTCTAGTTTATAAACTGTGACAATACAGAGTTTTCTCTAGGTTCTGCTGGCAATTTATAGCTGTTGGGAGCCCTTTCATGATATGGTACCTACACAGTTGATGGAAGATACTTTGGAAGAAGGCAGCACAAACTGTACATGCTGGGTTTGGGGGGGGGATGGGAAAAGACACAAAGTTGGATTGTGACAGAAATGTGTTGGATTCTGGAGTAACTGTGGGAAGGGAATAATGTATGATCTTTGTGTAAAACTCTCAGAGAACTAGTTTTTTTTAAAAAGAAGGAGGAAGGAAACTGTGGAAATTGTATTGTTCCTGAATCTCAGGGCACAAATGACCCTATCAGCAGAATGAGATATGAAAGCAAAACTTCTCTTTTTAAAGACTTCATTGCTTTTCAGATTTCTAAGTCCCAATGGAAAAAAAGGTAAAGTAGTGAAATTATAAGGTTAGACTTCTGAGGTAGGAAATATCCTTGTCTCCAACCATTGTCCACACCCAAATCACTTACTTGAGCTCCAGATTCTGTAGAGAATTTCTTTCCTGACCCTTCAAATATTCTCAGTGCCTTCAGGTTGCTCAGCAAAGTTTCTTCACCATTAGTTACTAACACACCTCTACTCTACAAGGGTTGGTATTCTCTCAGAGCTTCAATTAGTTTCCTTCAGGATGGCATTTCCTCTTGTCCATATCAAATCAGTATCCCTTCAGAGAAAACAGGAAGACTGCTGCTTTGCTCAATAAAGAAGCCCATGAGCTTACTCTCACTAGAAGCACGCTCTGTGCCACTTAGGAACTCTCTGCTGTTTTCAGTAGGCCTGTTCCAACATGACTGGCTTGGCTCATGATGATATCTGAGTTTCACTAGAATGTTCCCTAAACACAAGCTAATGCTGGGAATACCAAGGGGATTTCTTGCTTGCATCAACAGGAATTTGCTCTGGAAATTATCATTATAAATAACTTTGCCTTTTTCCACATAGTGTCTATGAATATTTTTAAACTTATAGATATCAGTTATGTTTTATTCCTGAAATCTCTACTAAATGTAGTCATATGGAAGTCTCAGGATAGGAGAAGCACTTGGAAAATAATTGTCAGTTTTTTTTCTTGTGAAATAAATTAGGAAATGTTAAAATAAGAAGAACCTGATCAAGACTTGTACAGCATCTCCTCTAAGCTGTTCATAGGAAAATTTTAATAATCACCTTGTATTACAGGCTATAGACCACTAAGATCACAAAATGTAGACAGAAAACAATGGATGACAAAACATGTAATCTTTATTTTTTGATAATTTTCTTAAATACAAAAAGAGAATTATCCTTTCAATCCCTCAAGATTTTATCAGAATAGCATAAAGGGACCACATAAGAGCTCTTTCTTCTGCCACACCACTTGTAATTTAACAAACTAAGTTTCTCTTAGACGAGAATAATGAGTTTCACAAAGATATACAATGTCTCTTCTTTCATCCACATAAGTTTTTAGAGTTATTTAACAATTTTCAGTTATTGAGAGTTCAAATAAAAGGCAAATAACATTTTCAAATTTTATTTATTTTTTTTTGAAACTTTATTTTTTTTCTCCATACATTGTTTTGTTTTATTTTTTCCATTCAAGAACATAATTAAAGATAAAAAATTTTTTTTTCCTTTCTTCCCCTTCTCCCGGTCCCCTCCCACTACCCCCTCAATTTATTTTATTTAGGTCACCCTTTTCTTATTTATAGACCATTCTGGAAATCACACGGTAAAATTATTGTCTAACTGAGGTTTCTGTGAGCTAAGTTCTGAGATATATAATTGTGACACCCAATGTATTGCTTAATCTTCATACACTGTAATGGAGGATTATCTTGGAGTCTAGAGTTTATAGTTCTCAGTGGCATCATAGCTCATCCTGAATCCATAACTAACACTCACCAACCCTCTTCCACCACATGGATGAATTCTTCAACAGCTATTTCTATCACAAAATCTCTGTAAGTCTGTGTAGGTCAACTGAAGTGATACCATAGACCTTCATTCCTGTAATGCCGAAGACCCTCATTACTACAGCCTTCTTAAGTTAAGGGTGATATATTTGACATTTTCCACTGTGATTTGGCAAAATGGGTGGGAAAGCAAGCTTATGGAGTTCATGGAAAGGTTAATGATCCGATAGTTACATACTGTGCACATCTAAAAATAGATCAAATCATGCATATTTTATAGTACACAAATCATAGAATATCATGAGAAGCCCCAGTGGACCATCTGAGTGTTCAACTGAGTAAATTATTCACTAATTACCTGAAATGGTCAACTGTTGAAACTATTGAAAATATTCACTTTTGAGGGCAGAGAGAGCTGAGGAAACAAGCTCCACCTGGAGCAGAAGCCAACCCAGTCCTGGGACACTGATTGAGCTAATGACCTGACTCAGAGCCTGCGACCTCCACCGGAACTGGAGTGGGACTGAACCAGTTACCTAGGGCAAGGAGAGAACAGGCTCCACCAGGAGCAGAAAATAGGAGTCAACCCAGTCCCAGGACTCGAGCAGATAAGGATTGACCCAGCGACCAAATCCAGAGCCAGCGATCTCCACCAGAACAGGTCTAACTCCAAGCCAGGGACATCTACAAGAGGAGATCCAGACCAAGATTTACAGAAACAGATCAAAGCCAGCAGCCTTGACCAAAGTAGGCTTGAGACAGCAAACTCCAAGAGAGCAGACTAAAATACAGGAACACTGAGCTACCTCCAGGAACAGGAATAACCAACGAAGTAACTAGAACTGGGACACTGACTATACACTAGGAAAACCATCTTAGCTTTTGATCTACTGGCACCTAGGAAATTATTCAACAGAATCTTTGACAGCACCATCCACACATATTAGAGGAAAAGATGAGTAGAAAAGGTAAGATCACAAGCTACACCACAAAGAACAACACAATACCAGTGAAACCCAAAGACCCTACAAAAGAAAGACCAGAACAACCAAATGTGGATGACCCAGAAGAAAATGATCAAAAAAATAACCACAAGAGAATATCTGAAATTATTAAAGATGGATTGAGAAATTACCTTAAAGAAATGGAAGAAAAAACAAACAAAAAATTGGAAGATATCAGCAAATCACTTAAAGAAAACCAAGAAAAAGAACTCAAACATATAACAGAAACTATTCAGGTCTTGAAAACTGAGATAGAAAAAATAAAGAAAACACAAGCCAAAGGAATTATAGAAACAGAAATCATGAGGAAAAGAACAGGAACCACAATTGCAAGTACGAACAACAGAATGCAAGAAATGGAAGAGAGAATCTCAAGCGCTGAAGATAAAATAGAGGAAATAGACTCATCAGTTAAGGAAAACATTAAATCTAACAAAAGCTTAGCCCAAAATATCCAGGAAATATGGGACAACATAAAAAGGCCAAATCTTAGAATAATAGGTATAGAAGAAGGAGAAGAAAGTCAACTCAAAGGCACAGAAAATATATTTAACAAAATCATAGAAGAAAACTTTCCCTACCTAAAGAAAGACATGCCTATGAAGATACAAGAAGCTTACAGAACACCAAATAGACTGGATCC
>PVIU01013377.1:0-56214 GCA_004026605.1 Ondatra zibethicus | reverse complement strand
CCTTTGCATCAGAAGAACAGCATAGTAAATGCACGGCATGCCTTTGCATCAGAAGAACACCACAGTAAATGCACGGCATGCCTTTGCATCAGAAGAACACCATAGTAAATGCACGGCACGCCTTTGCATCAGAAGAACACCACAGTAAATGCACGGCATGCCTTTGCATCAGAAGAACAGCATAGTAAATGCACGGCACGCCTTTGCATCAGAAGAACACCACAGTAAATGCACGGCATGCCTTTGCATCAGAAGAACACCACAGTAAATGCACGGCATGCCTTTGCATCAGAAGAACACCACAGTAAATGCACGGCACGCCTTTGCATCAGAAGAACACCACAGTAAATGCACGGCATGCCTTTGCATCAGAAGAACAGCATAGTAAATGCACGGCATGCCTTTGCATCAGAAGAACACCATAGTAAATGCACGGCATGCCTTTGCATCAGAAGAACAGCATAGTAAATGCACGGCATGCCTTTGCCATAGTAAATGCACGGCACACCTTTGCATCAGAAGAACAGCATAGTAAATGCACGGCATGCCTTTGCATCAGAAGAACAGCATAGTAAATGCACGGCATGCCTTTGCCATAGTAAATGCACGGCATGCCTTTGTAAATGCACGGCACGCCTTTGCATCAGAAGAACACCACAGTAAATGCACGGCATGCCTTTGCATCAGAAGAACACCACAGTAAATGCACGGCACGCCTTTGCATCAGAAGAACACCATAGTAAATGCACGGCATGCCTTTGCATCAGAAGAACACCACAGTAAATGCACGGCACGCCTTTGCATCAGAAGAACACCATAGTAAATGCACGGCATGCCTTTGCATCAGAAGAACAGCATAGTAAATGCACGGAATGCCTTTGCATCAGAAGAACACCATAGTAAATGCATGGCATGCCTTTGCATCAGAAGAACACCATAGTAAATGCACGGCACGCCTTTGCATCAGAAGAACACCATAGTAAATGCACGGCACGCCTTTGCATCAGAAGAACACCACAGTAAATGCACGGCATGCCTTTGCATCAGAAGAACAGCATAGTAAATGCACGGCATGCCTTTGTAAATGCACGGCACGCCTTTGCATCAGAAGAACAGCATAGTAAATGCACGGCATGCCTTTGCATCAGAAGAACACCACAGTAAATGCACGGCATGCCTTTGCATCAGAAGAACAGCACAGTAAATGCACGGCATGCCTTTGCATCAGAGAACAGCACAGTAAATGCACGGCATGCCTTTGCATCAGAAGAACAGCATAGTAAATGCACGGCATGCCTTTGCATCAGAAGAACACCATAGTAAATGCACGGCATGCCTTTGCATCAGAAGAACACCACAGTAAATGCACGGCATGCCTTTGCATCAGAAAGCTCTGGTTCTCATCTGCGGGTCCAGTGACTCTGATTGTGGATACAGCTCTGACAAACTAGGTATTGTCCCCCACCAGCAGTGCAGAAGCACAAAGCAGTAAACAGAAAGGTGTATTACGAAGCACAGGAGCAGAAGAACAGCAAAACACCATGAGCTTGATGATCTCCTCAAAGATAACTCTAGAAAAAGGGTGGTACATGCCAGTGCTCTGGAATAGAGACTGCAGGAAGAACTGAAACCATGCCTGACTTATGAAAAGCTGTTACAGGAAACTAGGCATGCCATGTACATGGCCTGTGCCTGCTTCCAGTGTAATGGCAGAGTGAGCAGAGCTAACAGCAGCCAGTGTCTTATGAAACTAAAAATATTTACAACCAGCCCATCAACCTCCTGGTCTAGGCCATGGAAAGCATGGCCGGATAGCAGCCTATACCTATAGGTCCAGTGAGGTGGCATATTTGAGCCACTCACTTGGTGTACTTCTCTATAATACAGTTTGCTAAAGCCTTGAAGAATACAAAGTGTTCTTAAAAAGCCTTCCAGGGGCTAGGGTGATGACTCGGTTGCAAACAAGGTAAGCTGGAGGGTAAAATCTGGATTCCTAATGCCCATGCAAAACATCAGGCACAGCTATGTATTTCAGTAATCTCGGCACAGACAGGAAGATCCCCGGGGCTGAATGGCCAGATTCCTAGCTGATCCGTGAGTTCCAGATTCAGTGAGAATTGTCTCTTCAAATTATTTAGAACCTGGCTGAGGAGGACACTTGATGTTGATCTCTAGGCTCTGCTTATATACCTAAACGTGTGCATGCACATGTGCAAACATGTAAGCGCGTGCGTGTGCGCGTGCCCACACACACACACAATCTCCAGAAATAATTACAAGCATTCGTCTAAGCAGAAACCCATTTACAGAATGCTGAAAGAAACGGCATTTCTTCCTAATATTGCCAAAAGAATATTCAGAAGTTGAGATCTTAAACTTACTCATTTGGCACAGGCAGATGAGAAAAGTTAAATAGTTTCAGATGCCCTTGCTAAAATATTTTTTCCCTCAGGATCAAAGTTTGTGGTCTGATTTCCTTCAGGTGAGCCTGCCTCAGGCCTGTAGGAAGCCTGTGCTCCCTACACTGAGCTCGCTGGCAACCCTGATCTCAGGCAAGGGAGGCAGCATGTTTGAAGAGTACAGCTGTAATTTAAACTTCTTCTTGATCTTCCCCCAAAGCGTGCTGGAGAATCAAGTTTCCGTAAAACCTTCTGACCCAATTGGTTCAGCATAATATGGACAGTGGGGAATAAATGGGTTTGATCAATTATGAATTTATATGATATGTTAGTAAGCCATTCAGACTTACTCCTACAACTCAGTATTTTGAACGCTAATGCCATGCTACCTAATTTTAAAATGCTGCATTTCAGAAAAATCTTCCTAAGGAATATTTGCATATTTGGAAATCTAATTAATCCAAGCATATTTTAAGGCTTTCAAGAGAGAACATACAATAACATTTTTGTCAGCTGAACTTTTGCTTGAGGCTATGTAAGGATTTTATCATTTGGCATAATTTAACCCTTCAGCTCTCTATTTGTTTTATAAAAAGCTGTCCAATCAGACTCGGGCAGGTGGAAGCTTCCCTTCCACTGGCCAAGACTGAAGATTTCAAAAGGAGGACTCTGGCCACTTTAAGAGCAAACCTAGAAGCTGAGCTGTGCTGCTTGTAATCCCAGCACGCAGGCAGGAGGATCCTGAGTTCTGAGCCAGTCTGAGCCTGTCCGAAACAAAACAAAACAAAGCAAAACGACGATGTCTGCCTGGGAGTATAGTGATGACTGTGTCAAACCTCAACCCAAGATCCTCTTCTCCCTTTCTTTAGTAAGATTGCCTTTCCCCAGGACACTGGAATTAGGTTTTAAGAATTTCCATCGTAATGCATACATAGCAAAACACCCTCATGATTTTGTGGAGAAATATTTAAAAGGACAGGTGCCCAGAAAATGACACTGCCCAATCTGGCTCCTCAGTTGTTACCTTCTGTGTCCTTAATTTCCTCTAGTGGGGCCAATAGGGCAGTTCATAGGACCTCTTGGCTCCCTACAAAAGGGCACCTCTGATTCCTACATGAATTGTGTACTTGGTAGAGAGGGCTAAACCATGGACAGGGACATACTCTACCGAGTCTCTTCTTTTCAGCTTTGGTCATTATTCATTTTGATAGAGTGAAGGCAGACCAGGGCTCTCTTCACTATTCCTCTTCAAAGATTATTGCACACACAGAGGCTCTAGCTACCAATTAATTAATGGGATTGCCCTTGTGTAGTGCTCAACTGTTTATCCAAGTCCCTGGAGATGCTCCCCTGACAGCAGAGCCCAATGTGTGATGTTCGTATAGAAGAAATGGAAGCTGTAGGGATTAGTTAGGCAGGACACAGGATTCAGGAAGAACTCTAGGGTGATCAGACTTGTTTGCACTACAGCAAATCAAGGAAGCTGGAAGTCCACAAAGCAGATGGAAACACAGATCTGAAACACCTACCAGCTACTGCCTTTCACCTGTGTACCACGACCCAGGTGTGAGCTGAGTTCATCAACAACTGGGGTTCATCTTTCTGTCTGATTCCAGACAGCCCCATCGATCACCACAACCTTCGCTATTGTTAATGACCATACTAATACTCTGCTGGTTCTGATCCTCCCTCCCCACTCCCTGCTCCCACTTCTCACCTGGAGCCTTCTCCCTTCCAAGTCACATCTTTTATTACCTCCCCTTTCCCTCTTTATCTGCCTCTATAGTTTCATGAGCTGTAGCCGTTCTCACTCCCAACACACACATACATAATGTCAGAAGCTAGCATCCACATATGGGAGACACGATACTTCTTGACTTTCTGAGCCTAGGTTAACTTATGGTATAATATTTTCGAGTTCCATCAATTTGCCTGAAATTCTCATAACTGTATTAGTTGATGGCTAAATAGTTTCATTGCATTTCAACCACAACTTTCTGATGTCAACTCCCACAATACACACACACACACACACACACACACACACACACACACACACAAACACAGTAGTATTACTATGTAATTCTTAAATATTTGAAGCATGTAAACCTGTAGACATTTTGAGCATTTCCTCCTGGTTCTATTATCTCATAAGAGACAACTTAGTGTATAGAGCAATGAATTTCAGAATATGTATGCTGGACCGATGAGCAGCTCAGCAGGTCAGAGCACTTGCTGCCAAACCTGATGACAAGGAGCCGTGCAGTGGAAGGAGAAAATGGACTTCCCCCAAGTTGTCCTCTTATCTTCACTCATGCCTTATAGCATGCCCCATCCCCACACAGTGAAAAAAAAGTAATACGAATTTTGAAAAGCATGTATGTCACCTCATAACAGAGGTCACTATAAATAACATTTTATTGTTGTATTAAAGATCAAAGAAAGGGCAGAGGATAGAGTCAATAGCATTTTAGTGGATAAGTGAGACAAATGCTTGTATACACTTCCTGCTAGCATGCATCTTGTTGGGTAAAAGCAATCAGTTCATATGGCTGTTGGTGCTTTAGGTTGCCATCCCACCCACACCCCTGACACTCACATGGCATCTCTTCCAAACTTGTCCCCGTATCTATAGCTGCATCCACAAAGCCATGGTGTTTCCACTGCCTCCCAGGATCCACATCTGCACCCATGATTTCACGGTGTTTCCATGATCTCCCAGGATCCACAGCTGCCATCCATGAGGGCACAATGTTTCCATGGCCTACTCATCTTTGGCACAGGGCTTATTACTTCACACTGCGATTCTCTTTACTTACAATCCTCATCTGCTATATTGTGAGCAATTTAAAACCTTCTTTGTACATGGGTTAAGATTCTTAATGTGTAGCATACCGCCTAAAACAAGGGAGGTGCCCAGAAATTGAAGTGAAGGCAGAACAAAGGAATGCCATTTCTGTCCATTATCACTCACCAGCTTGAGTAGAGTGCTCTGCACACAACGGGCACTTAAAAGGCACGTCTTGGGTGAAGAAAACGGAAAAATAGTGTGCATGTGAGAGATAGGAAGATAGCATACAATGCTATGTCTTGAAATGTTAAAGTCCTTGCCTAAATAGCATAATCTATATCCTATAGATGTACGTGGAGGGAAGATAGCTATGCTAGTGTATAATGAGGATGGCACTGTTAATTCCAATAGAGATTTTCTGATTCAGCAAGTCAACTCTTAAGTCTTCTAGCAAGGCTCTCATCTATTCCATTTTGAGCATCTTCAAAGATTATGACTCTGGGTCGATATAGAAAACACTTAATATTTTATAATTAAGAAATCCCTTCACATAAAAATAAGTTCTTCCTTGCTATTTCACAGTAATTCTCCCTTTTCTCTATTATATGGATGGCGAACTGGTAAATACTGGAATGGCAAGCAGCTTCTGTTTACTATTAAGTCTTAAATTGTCTCTTTGCTTTTCCTTTTTAAAAATCTCTCCCCGTAACCTTTTACATTCCAAAACATTTCTGCTTTTCTTTTACAAGCCTTTCCCAATTTTCATGCTTTCTCTAAAAATGTGGAAGTCAAAGTCAAACAAATAGTTTAATAAGAGCTTATGTAATGCCAAATACATCAAAGAATTATTTCCTAATTCCCTAAATCCTAGTATCACATGAGTTTTATAGCACACTTTGCTAAAAGCTAGCAAGTCCTGATCACTTCTCTGTGACTGTTTCATGTGTTCCCTGAACACTTGGTGTTTGAGGGGCACCATCCTCTCTGGTTCACATCACAGTACAGAGATGCAACACTGGGCATTTGGATCTGGAGACTATTCAGGGTGCCCCCATCAGAGCTTCCTGTGGATCTCACCATAAGGACTTATGTGTACTGACTGCAAAGCAGAACTACTCAGGAAGCCTTGTTTACAAACAGGCTTCATTGTTCTCACCCACCCCAAATTCATGGTCTTTGGGTCATGTCCGGACTGCAGGCTCTCAGAATAACCTTGAATCTGTTTCCTATTGCTCAAAAGTGATTTATATAATTTGTCACCATGATTCTGAATTCCAGTTCTAGCTTTCCAAGTGTTTGTGGCTTTGTTATCTTAGGGTAACTTCCAAAATGTATAAGAATGCCTTTAGTTCTGTCTCCTACACAATAATGGCAATGCAGGACAGAACCCATTGGCAGCACTAGGGCAGAATCCTGATGGTCTGCAACCAGCAGGCTCCTGTGCTTTATGGCTGTCTTAGTCAGGGTGTCTACTGCTGTGACCAAACACAATGACCAAACAGCAAGTTGGGGAGGAAAGGGTTAATTTGACTTATACTTCAGCATTGCTGTATCACTAAAGGAAGTCAGGAGAGGAACTCAAGCAGGGCAGGTCCCTGGAGGCAGGAGCTAATACAGAGACCATGGAAGGGTGCTGCTTACTGGCTTGCATCCCATGACTTGCTCAGCCCAACCTTCTTATAGAACCCAGGACCAGGAGCCTGGGATGGTACCATCCACCATGGGCTGCACCTTTGTCACTGGTCACTAAATGGGACGATGCCTTACAGCTGAATCTCATGAAGGCATTTCCTCAGTTGAGGCTCCTTCCTCTAATGACTCTATAGCTTGTGTCAAGTTGACTCACAAAACCACCCAGTACAATGATAAAGACTTTGGAGGAAGGGTTATATTGACCCAATTATTGAAGGATGTAGTCAGACAAAAAATATTATCTATTGTTAAAGATGGCAATTTATGGAACTGAGTTAAAGGTGATATTAACATGATAATGATTTTATCCATTGCTATGCCTGTTTAGGTTACACTTCACCGGTGAATGAAGTTCTATCACTCCAGGCATTTGTAAAACAGAAAAACAGAATTATAACCAACATTTTCTACCCTAGTTTATAACTACGTGTGTGTGCGCGCGTGCGCACATTTATATATTTATTTTAGGCTGTCATCAAACCCAGGAATTTGCCTGCTACTCAAGTGTTTGCCACCAAGCTACACCCCAATCCTCGATGGAACTTTAAAAACCTCAATAATTGGAGTAGGGGAGATAGTTTAGTTAGTAAACTGCTTGGCCTGCAAGCTGGAGGACCTGAGTTCATCCTCCAGTAAAGATTGGCAGTGTGTGCCTGTCATCCCAGAGCTGCAGAGAGGGACACCAGAGGTGGGCAGCAGTCCTAAGGCTGACATATGAGCTTGTCCTCTGGTTACTGACTGATCAGTTCTCATCAGACACTCGGTTGTGGGTGCTGCAATACTAAGAAACAGACATGCCACTTCTCTGGACAAAGGATGCAATGCCCTTTACAGCATTCGGTCAACCAAATTCGGCAATATTTACTGGTTCAAAATTCAACTGCTTTAGGGAGTTTCCTAGTTGATTACTTTAAAATTTCCTTCCACTCCAGGTTCAGTTTTTTTCAGACTACCATGTTGCACCATGCCACTGCTTGTTATGTCTTTACTAAACTACACACAAACAGCTCCAGGGAGAAATAAAACAGTTCATCGCACTGACTCAGGTTTACTGGGTATTTGACAATGGGATATATTCCAATAGAAAACGGAAGCTATATCAAAAGAAGGAGAGAAAAATTGAGCTCTGATGTTCAGCAGAGTTAGTGAGCTGACCTTGAAATTGTATAAACACACATTTCTTTCCCATTTAGCTTTCTGCTGGCATAGACAGTTCTGTCTGCAATAATGTTAATGCATCATTTATTTATATCAAAAGCCTGCCCTAGACGAGAGGCCTAAAAATACAGTAAGATGACAGTCTTTGTTCAGAGAGTAAAAGGACCTGAGAAAAGTCTCATTCCTAAACATGCTATTCTATGAAATTAATGCTCCAATATTCTGCTTCCAGTCATTGAGCCATGAGTTGCCTATAAATATGCTCAAACTTGCACCTCCTCCTTCCTCTTCTGCATGTTAGTCTCTGACTGTGCATTAGAATCTCCAGGAAAACAGAGACAGGGGGACAAAAATTACCAATTAATGAGACTTCCTATAAAATTTGGGAAATTTACTTTCTTACAGAAATTTTATTTTTTCATTGTAATTGTTGCTTGCAAAGAGTTTAATTAAGATTAAATCAATGCCACATAAACAGATTCTGTAGAGAAGTACTGTATTCATTTTCAATTCAAATCTAGTATCACTTCATAATCTATTTCTACTAAATAACATCTGATGCTTGTTTTTTTTCTATGTAATATTCAAGGTTAAAGATGAAGGTAAAACTATACGTTTGTTTTGCCACCATGTATTATATTAAAGAAAACCTTACTATGTCATTGCCTGAGATTTTTATTTTCTTTACTATATGATGGCTTTCATTTACGGATTTAGGATTGTGGAACATGACTAAGAACTGAAATGGACAAGACAAGCGTCCTGTGTCTTTGTGTAAGACAATTCTGGGAATGCAAAGGAATGATGAGCCACAGACTCTAAGTTCATCCAGATGGTAGCAATCCACTTTCATTATGGTAACTAACGTTTTGAGA
Source organism: Ondatra zibethicus (assembly GCA_004026605.1). Lineage (NCBI taxonomy): Eukaryota > Metazoa > Chordata > Mammalia > Rodentia > Cricetidae > Ondatra > Ondatra zibethicus. The sequence continues at coordinate 47,299 of PVIU01013377.1, read as the reverse complement.
TAACAAGCCGGCTGATAATATCAAAGCTTTTGTTCTTGAAATAAAATGAGGAATCCTGCTCTTATCCCTTGCTTTGATTCTCCCAACTCTGATTTTTTTTAAAGGGAAAACTTAAATATGGTTGATTGAATATGGTAACATTAAGTTTTATGCTTAATCTTTAACTGTGAAGTGGTTGCATATTATCAGAATATATATATGTATATATAATATGAATATAAATATTAGCATGCTGAAACACCTTATCTGAATGTAGTGAACAAAGGACTCAAAAGCAGTAATTTCAACCACAAGATTAGAATGATAGCTTGTTTGAATGTTGGAATTTCTCAGTTTCATCTTCTGTTTCTAAATCTTTCAGCTATTATTATACAAATGGATGTCCATTTTAACAGATAAAAACTCTTAACATCTAAACCTTTAAAGTCAAATGCAATTTTGAGATTGGATGATTTCTCTCAGTATTCTCCAAGGGAACATAAATCCCCAGATGTTACATATGATGCATGCTGACATTTCTTGCAGCTGACATATGGCCACTGGAAAGAATCATGACTTTACTTTAAAAAGTCTATCTCATCTCTGCTAGTTACATGAAATATAATGAACATTTTAGATATTAAGAAAGCAGAACTATCTAGGTTCCTTTGTCTTAGATTTCTCTTCTCATTGCTGGATTTCCCCCAATATCAACAAAAGAATGAAAAGATACTGCTTAAACTATTGCGCCTACTTGAAATTCGTATGTATTATTTGATCAACCAAGAGTTATCAAATGACTTTGTTAATTTCATGAAGTATTACAGATTATGCAAAGGTGAAGACAGGAGGCACCGGAGACTCCATCTCCAAAGTCACTATGCCACTTAAGGCTAGGCGACTACTCATGATTTTCTATGATTATTTACTTTAGGCGTTTGCTTTATCTGGAAATACCCATTTCAGAAAATAGTGAAGAAACTATCATAAGGCATTTTTTAAAAATGCTTTCATGGTATTTCCCCTCTATTGCTTTTTGAAACATGTCATGATATGACAACCACTTGGAGAAAAACGAAAGATAAAAGATAGGGAACAGAATTCAACATGAATAAATATTTCTACTGGGACCACAAGTTACACTAGCCAGAAATAAGAGCTGATTTTAGCCACAAGATTGTGTGCGTGTGCGTGTGTGGGGGTGGGGTGTGGGGGGGTGAGGGTGGGTATGGGTATGCAGGAGAAAAGCATTATACATTTTAGAATATACTAAGACAGTAAAAAACATTCCAAACTCTCTTCACCTTCACTCTCTCCCCATCTCCTGTCTCAGCTATGACTGAGATGGTTCTGGAATCTACTGGAGAAGGGGTTGGAAATTTAAAGGGTAAAACAACAAAAATACTTCGCCTTTAGTACTAACAAGGGACTAGACTATCTAGTTGTGTGTGGGAAAGAAAGGGTGTATGCCTTGTTCCTCATAGGGGTAAACTTTCTGAGAATGTTTTCGAAGAGTTCTTCAGTAAAGGCAGGAGTCAGTAACCTATACTTGTATTTAGGTGAGAAGCAACTATTGCTATGTTTGAGTTATTTTATTAGTGTATTATTGTTCATTTTAATTTTCAAAATGATAAAGGGCATTTGAATCTGCAATCTCATGTGCACACACACGCACATGCACACACACACACTAACAGTATCCATATGCAATGCCAGGAAGCTTTCATTTACTCCAATCATGCAAGATGAATGTCTTATTAACTATTCCTTATTTACAGGAAAAACCAAACCAAACCACTGAGGCTCAGGTTTATCTTACATATGTATGCTGTGGAGGGTATTTGTGAACTTGGGAAAATCCCAGCATTCTTTACAGGCGTCACTGGACAGTCCTCACAGAGAGTTTATAACCCTGCAACATGATAAACACATTCTACAAGGATTCACGCACTGGCCACAACTTTCACTGGAAAGTAATGAAAATGTTTGTCCAAGAGGGAATCATAGCATATCGTTTCTTGTTTGACTAAAGTCAGATATTTCTTCAATGTTTAGATTCACTAAATACGGAACAGTAGTTAGAGGAGTGGGTGTAGGTGATGGGAGGAGACAGAAAGTGGCTGTCTCTTCATGCAGATATAGGCTGGGAAAGCTTGAAGGAACAATGGGGGTCGAACCTCAATGCTAGCAGAATCACCTGGGGCTGTGGACACAGACTGCTGGCCCCTAACCTTGAGTCTCTGACTCAATTGGGCCACTATGTGGCCCAGATACTTGCATCCCCATCTCTAAATAGTAGTGTTCCTGCAGCAGGATGGGGCACCAAATATCAGGTGTGAGAAAGTTTTGGGCCCAATGGGGTTTAAACCCTACATCTTACTAAATGTGGGATTGCTAACTGATCCACCTCTCCCTGGCCCCAGTTGCTAATTTAGGAGATGGAGGTGATTACGTTCTGTGAACACTACATAGGACAATGTAGTTAGTCTGGTGCCTAACATACATTAACAGCTCCATAGGCTCTCATCATGAATCACTAAACTTTTATACATAAAGCATACACAGTTCTCCTTGGATTAAATGGAATTAGATATATAGAAATAATTCTCACACAACAGGATAATACCAAAGCAAGTTGGATATAATGCAGTTGTAGTTGTCTTTCAGAGGAATTACGGAGTCAAGCCAACACTATCATTAATATCTTTTTAAACACACAGTAATTCAATCATGGTTGGCAAATCAGTGTTAAGGGAAACCATGGTAACCACACAAAGTAAACACCCACTTTCGCATTAGTGCCAGCAATTATTTGGCATTTGTTAATGTTAGTTAAACTGTGTAATAGTATGTGAGAAATCACTTTTTGCTTCCTGGACCTTTGAAAGGCTGTTCTTCTAGTCTAGTCTCCCTTCACCCTCTGGAAGGCCGATCTTCCGGCCCAGTCTCCCTTGCAGGGAGTAGAAGCTGACAGCTGTGACTTGAGGCACTGATTCTCTCACAGGCCTTTGAGAAATAAGGTAGTAAACATAAAAAGTATTAAGAATCTATTACTGGGGCTACATTATTAATAATAATCATTTTTAGTTAGAAGACAACAGCTAATTTCTTTCATAGCTAACAAGTATTTCTCATGAACACAAAACTAGGCTTCAGAGAATACCAATTTTAGGTGCGTGTGGCACGATAGGAAAAAAATGAGGATTTTTCAAGTGATTTTTTATTTCAAGAAATACAATTGTTTTTCATTGAGATTTATACAGAAAAGCAAAGACCTTTAGAAAATAAATAATCTTGGACAAGAACAGCATTAAATGTAAATGTATGTTGCATGCTCTGACAATTCTTAAATTTAATCCTTTTCTGGGGGCCGTGGGGGATAGTCTTATTTGAAGCAAACCAAGAGATGTCAATCGACAGCTCAGGAATGAAGCAACAGCAAGATACAGTTGTCAAATGAATCTTAAACTTCAGTATCAGAAAAAAAAAAACATGGGGGGGGATTCTAGTTTTATTCTGAAAAATTCAGAAAACTACAATGAAAGTAGAGTGTGAAGGCTCCTTAAAACAGCAGATGATGGTGTCTACCAGGTGTGACCTCCACCGAGCCGTGTGCTCCTCTCCTTCTATGGCAAACATATTTGAGGGGAGGGGGCAAGGATAAGGACGTCATGACACCCACTCTACTGGTGTAGAGGACTCTGTTACCCTGCCCCGAAGAAAGCATCTCAGGTGGCAGTAGCAGCTTCTCTCTTACAGCCCAGCACACTGTGGCACAAGGACAGGAACATTAAATAATAAAGGCACCCTTGTTCTTGCCCCATGGGAAGGGGAGAAAAGCCAGTGAATACATAGTATGAGCAGCATTCATCCCAGAGTCTCACCCAGTCGATTTCACCTCCCCACTCCACCCTCACGAAACATGGCTGCTTACGGGGAAAACCAGGCTTGAGCTGAACTTCATTAGACAAAATGAACAACATAATTTTCTAAACTAAGGCCGATAATGAAAAATATTTTACATGACTGCCAGCTCTGTGCAATGTTTTCAGTGTAACGGGATGTAGAGACCCACCTGTAATTATAGCTGAAAGAGGAGTTCATATAATGTTGTTTGGGAAAAATCAATAAAATGCAAAGATGAACCTTATGATAAAGAGATAACATGTTTGAATTATGGTGTTCTCTGTTTAATGTCAGAGAGAGAGAGAAAAAGATACATACACACACAGAAAGAGAGGGGGAAGAGAGGAGGGAAGAGAGAGAGAGAGAGGGAAGTACTTTTCACTGATAGGTGGATAAACATAAATGGATTTTCTTTCTATTGCAACAGAAAGTTAAGGAGGTGTTCGTATGGTAAGGCACACCAGGGCATACTTTGCAGGATTATTGTTCTGGGCCATCAATGCCTTTTCTATACAAAGGACTTTTATATTAGGATGTCAAGGAAATGCATCAGGTTCATAAAAATACAAATCCTCCAACATCAGTGACATAAGTATCAAGTGAGTCCTTGGTGCTGTCATCCTCCCCCTTGCCGCTTTGACAGGTATAATCCATGGCAATGAGCTTGCTGTAAAACAACTGGAGTTCAGGATGAACCTTTCTGCTGCTGAGAACCCGAGGTAAACACACCCATTTGCTTCAAGTGCTGCCTGGCTCTTTCATTCACTCAGCGTTTAGGTTTAATTGACAGAACACATGGGCATGGTTTCCATAAACCCTTTTACTGAACATATATCCTGACTACAGTGTCACATTAAGAAATGGCAGGCAATCTGTCTTCATGTCATATTTAATAGATTTCTAGTAAACAGCTCACAAGTGCTCTTCCTAACAGGTGATAGGTTCTATTAATGTCCTGTTGTCCTTTCATAATTAAGGGTCTGGCAGCATTTCCATTATTGTCAGGACCCCAGAGAGAGAGAGCAAAAGGGATGGTTTCCATGTGTCTTGGCCCTGACAACAACAATGCTACCCTTTGCCTCACTGACATTACAGGCCATGGGGAGCCACTGATAGTTTGTCTAAAAAGCAAAACAAACAGAAAAACCACAAACAAAACAAAACCTGGAATGCTGGCTTTTCCCATGGCAATCTGTTTTTACTGGTCCCTTTCCTTTCCTAGCTTTTTTGGTCCTTCAGTCAGCCCCTGCGCTTCCCTCACTTCTCTGTGAACTAATGCAGCTATGCAGCTATGCAGCTCTCACTAACACTGTCTCTACCTGGGGTTGGTGTTGGCCTGCTGCTTCTTCCAGGTGGGACTTGCCTGCCTTTCACGAGGCAGGGTTTCTCTGTAGCTTTGGAGCCTGTCCTAGAACTAGCTCATGTAGATCAGGCTGGCCCTGAACTCACAGAGATCCTCCTGCCTCTGCCTCCTGAGTACTGGGATTGATTAAAGGCATGCGCCACCACCGCCGGCTTCAAGGTTGTTTTTTAATGTAAAAATCAGCATCAAAATGGTAAAGAGAATGAAGATACTAAAAACAGTAAACCTCTCTCCACAAAACAAATACATACAAGCCCACCTGAAAATTCATGGGACAAAATTGTCCCTTCTGGAGTGCATCCTAGAGGCACACTTGCAGGAACATAGCAACATCCAATCCAGAATCAGAGGGCAGAGTCTAGGCTATGTTTCCCAAGTCATTTTGCAGGGATGTGTCATACTCTACCTGCACCAGTCCACACCAGGAATGGAGACAGAAAGGACTGGGCCTAGTGTAGATTAGCGGGTCCAGGGAAGAGAAAGGAGAGAAATGACACAATGAGAAATGAGGAGGTTGTTGGGGCAGGCTCTGGATTGGCTTCATTTGTCTTAAAGGGAACAAAATGAGTTTGGATTACAAAGAGAAGAAATGAGAGTCCTCTCTGAACCTGCAGTGTAAGTGCTTTTTGTAAGCCTTGTTATTTCTACCACAGTGTCCAGTGAGCAAATACAGTCTTAGTAATTTGTGTAAGAAAGGTTTTGAATTCTCAGCTTTCCCAGACTGAACTAGCTGCATCTAAGTAGAGAAGGTAAAGAGAAGAAGTTACACAGGGTAGCAGATCAGTATCCCACAGCTGTTCTAAGGGTTGACTTAGGAATGGAAAACTCTTTCAAAATGTCAGGGTTCAGTTTCCAATGCACTTAACTTTCAAGCAATTGCATCTTATGAATGTGTAACATGAACTGCACTCAATTATTTTTGTTCATAATATTTGTACACTGTGTGCTACTGCTAACAAATGGGTGCATGCTGCTGAAACGCCAATGCTGACAGGATCTTCAGAGTTAGGTTGTGTCCAATTCCAGGATACAGGAAGCCAGCGGAGAAACCCAGTTCTCAGGCACCCGTGGGCTCCTGGTTCTCACGTACTTTATTGCACACCAGCAACATCCTTTATTTGTAAGCACAACCTTCCCTTTATTGGCTGTTATTATTCAAGAATGACTTTCTTTCCTGCAAGCAAGAGAGCCTAGATAGCAGGTGAGTCACAGTCAGTTAAAAACTAAAATGTCTATCAGGCCATCCACGTTCCTACCTGCTCTACAGTGGCGTTAAATTACCCTGTAAGGTAGATAAGAACTAGTTAAGTACTGAGAAAGATCACTTGGGACACTACTATTCACCTCAGCATATAATCAGGGCATGTGCATAACTTCATCAGCATGCATTTTGGGGCAAAGAGAAGAGTATTTTTCTGCTGAAATTGTATGTACTTTCCTAGAGTAAAAACTTTATCCTAACGTTTTGTAGAAAATCAGAATGAATTAGTATGGTGTATACAATAACCTGCTATGCCATCATGCCAGAAGTTTGACCAATTCCCTTTCACGGAAGCCTGAAAATGTCAAGTTCATTTTCAAACCCATGGCTAGTTTCATCTACTTTAAACCAAAAGTGACAAAATAGGAATTGACTGGGGTAAAATTCTGCAAGCCACTGTTCTTAATATTTGATAATCCATGGGAGGCAGGTATACCACACACTGCTGTGACAGAACAAAGATGACAGATAAACTCCTGTGACCAAATTAATTGGAAATAGATGCCTCAGTCTTGTGATCCCATTTCAGGTTTGGAGAGAATTATATGCATCTTCAGAGCACGCCATGTCTAAAGATGATTAGTCTGTGCTTCTGGCATCAGGCTGACATGGCTGGCATGTTGCCAAGGGTCTCAAGAGAAAGCTAAAAGTTCAGAGGAGGTGCTGCAGACCATGGAGCTGTTCCAGAATTACCTCGGAGAACATTCTGGCTTTTCTTTTGAGAACTCATCAGTTTGAGATCTATTCCCTTCATGCCTGGGCTGTGTTTCCACATTGCTCTAAGCAACCCTTCTTAAACTGGCCTCTTATTTTCTTCATTTTCATCATACTGCTGACAAACAAACCACTTCATGGCTGTCTGGTCATGGATGTCTACCTACCTTTTCTGTCCTTACTATTCTCACACACTTCAGAATGGTGAAGCAAGGTGATAAATTCTGAAGGGAACTCTTAACATTTCCCAAGTGTGTGAAACACCACCACCATGCGCAAGAGGCAAGTGGCAACCAGCTAGAAATCTGCAAATAGCTGAGGAAAGAAGACCAAATGTCAAGCACAGCCCCAAAGCTGTTAATTAAATGACCACATATGATACAAGTTGTTAATTGTAAATAAATCGTTATCTTCGGGGGATTTGCTCTGAAACAATACAGCAGTGTTTGTGAGGAGAGTGGAGGAAGGGAAAGAGGAAACACTTGGCACCCACTGTCTCTGCCGAAGTTAAAAATGGGGACAGCAGACATTGTTGCTTTTTGTGGAGACTTTAACACACAAAACTAATAACTTTGGAAGATTATAATAATGCCTACTGTGGTTAAAAAATGTTATATTTCTGCTCAGAAATATAATCTGAACGCTTATCACTGTGCTGCCTACTCTACAAAGTGACTGGAATAAATGTGTGAGAGAAAATATACCCTTAGCTGGAGCAAATATATTCCAGGGTCTAAACAGATCTATGTTTGTGTATGAATTAAAAGCCCCTTGCCTTGACAGAGTAGCTTTGACATAAGACAGTACAAGAAACGGACAACTATTTTAATAGAGATTTCTTATTGGCATGTTTGGTTTCTAATTACAAATGATATCAACTCTTACAAATTAACCACTGTTTTTAGGGCAAAGGAAAGTATGAATTAAATATAAAGGAAAATATTGAATCACGTTAAAGTAAATGTTAGAGCAACAGAATGGGATCTGGAGAATATTTCAGATATAGTCATCACTTTATCTGCAATATGAATAATATTATAAATATTCCCTTTTAACTCAATACCTCATCTTGTAGAGGTATTTTTATTGTTGATATATTTTTGTACTTGATATAAAAATAAAAGCCAAACAAGAAATGGATTTTCAACTTCTTACAGATAATATTAATTTTTAATTTATATTTACTGTTGTGAAATAGAATATTTGTTTAACTAAGTAAAGATGTGTTGCATTTGTTTAACCTTGCCTGCCTAAGGCACCTGATTGGTCTAATAAAAAGCTGAACTGCCAATAGCTAGGTAGTAGAGGGATAGGTAGGGATGGTGGGCACAGAAGCTAAGAAGGAAGAGGAATCTAGGCTTGAGAGAAGAGAACGAGGATAAAGAGAAGGAAGCACCTGGGGCCAGACAGACAGACACAAAGGAGACAGGAAAGTAGGACATACAGAATAAAAGAAAGGTAAAAAGCCCGAGGCAAGATGTAGATGAAGAGAAACAGGCTAAGTTCTAAGAGCTAGTGGGACAAGCATAAACCAAAACTGAGCATTCATAACTAATAATAAGTCTGTATCATGATTTGGGGGCTGGTGATCCAAGAACACCTGCTAAAGTTACTCTTTTTTTTAAGGGGGGGGGATAGATATCAGAATCTTCATTTGGCAATTAAGATGAGAGCAGTACAAAGATTGTTTTCCTAGACTTTAAAAATATTTCTGTGTTATGTGTATTATTCTAATAGTAACAATAATAAACAAAAACAGATATATATGTAGGTAATAGAGTTTTTCCGCAATACCAAAACCTATACTACAAAAATATATTTTCAAAAGAAAGGAAATGTTCTGAAGCAGGAGCTCTGTGTGAAATCCTTCATGTGCTCCCTCCTAAATATTTCAATGGCTTCTTTAGATCAGTGGTTCTCAATCTGTGGGTCACCCCATGGAGTTGAATGACCCTTTCACAGAGTTGCAGAACACCTTCAGAAAACACAGACACTTCTATTATTATTCAGAACAGTAATGAAGTAGCAATGAAAATAATTTTCTGGTTGGGGTCACCACAACATGATGAACTGTATTAGAGGGCGGTGGCACTAGGAACGTTGAGAACCACTACTGGAGATGAAGATCCCCAAAGTACCTCAGAATATGATTTAATGAGGCCTGGTAGCATGACCTGCTCTCTGCTCATTCTTCTAGGACACTATGTACCCAGAAGATACAGTGTGTTTATGGATTATGACCTTGTCTATTGTTTTTAAACATGGCTTTAGGGTGAAGATATTTAAAGGCAAGAAATTCAGCACACGTTAACAGATCTTAAATAGATGTCCTGCAATCACGGCTGTGAATGAAAAAATGAGAAAACAGCCTTGGAGGCCCTTCGGCTTGACCAGGAAGCTCTAGTGAGGTCAGACAGTGGCCACTTCCATACCTATTCTAATGATAAAAGATAACACTTGCACAGTGTTTAATTCATCACAGGACACATTAGAAGAACTGGAACTGCTGCTGAGAGGATTTTTGTTAACTAATTATATCTTGTTTAAAAGAATAAAACACTAGATTTATATATACATGTTTCAAAAAAGCACGTAAAAATCTACCAATGCTAACTTAAAATCATCAACAAAAATAGAAATAACTTTTAAAAAAAACACAGGGACAATTTTAATATATTTTTCATTATTTAAGAAAAATAATCTTAATAGGATCCAATGACAAAATATTTAGAAATGATCTTCATAATATGCCTTGTGTGACTGATCTGAAACCGAGTCGCTGTATCAGGAGCCTAGCAAGGTATCACCTTTCTTTCTGTTCATTACCATGTATGCTTCTGCAGTAGAAACAAGCTCATCTGGGAACTGACTGGTCAGCACTTCCCACTTCTGCAAGTTAAAAGTTTTTCCAGTCATTTTCCCTTGAAGATGTCACTCAGGGTGCTGACACGTTCATAAGCACAATCAACGCCTTTGGAGCGACGAAAAAATGGCATGAGTTGAATCCATAGACGGACACAAATAGTCTGTTTTTCTAAGAAGTTTAGTTTTAGGAGACTTTTCTTGCAGGGACCAAAGAAATAATTCTCTTAAAGCACCAGAATGTAATTAAAGGTTACATATGAATGAAATACCAAGAAAGCAATAAATGAGCACTATCAATAATAGAGAAAATGTGAATGCCCTGTTTTTTAATATGAAATTGTTACTTATACAAATAAGATTTAAATTATTCATCTTGATATGGTACTATATTTCATTTTTTAATTTAAAATATAGATAATGTGCTAGAGAGATGGCTCAGTGATTTGAACTTTCATAGAGCCTAAGTTCAGCTCTCTGTACACCTACTGCGTGGCTCACAAATGTGTATAATTCCAGCTGTAAGGAATCTGATGTCCTCTTCTGTATTGCATGCACATGCAGTTAAATGCACAAACCAACACCAAGACACGTTCATATACACATGATTAAAAATAAAATCAATCTTTGAAAAAAGATAAATATCACAGCAATCCCATGTTTTGTTTAGCTTAATGAAGGTAATTTTTCACACTGGAATTTAACATCAGGATTAAAATTTCCCACAGCCAAGAATGAAACTGGTCAGCACTTGTGTCATGCGGTTAACTCCTGATGCCATGACATTGAGAAGGACAGCGCCATGTGTCTATATGCGCATGGGGCTGTTTTCCCAGAACCACAGAGGAGGGGAACATTCGGAGTTCATACTGTTCCTAGTAACTCCTGATTCCATGACACTGAGGATAGTACCACGTGTCTACAGGTACATGGCTGTCTTCCTCAAACCCCAGAGGAGGGTACAGTTGGAGTTCATACTGTTCCTAGTTCTCCCTGCGCCAAGAGGGAGAAGACAAAAAGAGCAGTTTGTGTCGCTTCTAAAGATTAGAGTTCTTATTAGATTCTGGGACATCATCACTTAACAATGACTAATTGTTTGGTGAGGAAGGATTAAAGGAGCACTCTCTGGAGTTATTCTCTATAAATTGGAATTATGGCTCCATCATGGAAAACTGCATTTTGGCTTTCTGTGCCTTAGTTTCCTCATCTGTGAAACAGAAGTAATAATAGTCTATAAGCAGGTTATCAGGACTAAGTTCATAAAAATGAAGCCTTCTTAAAACAAGACTACCACATAGCAATAGGTACTTGGTGAATAGAATTTCTATTACTATTTAATGTAAGAAGTTTGCTAGTTTCTGTAGCAAGCAGGTAAGCAACGTAAAGTATAATGTACACATGAAAGATGAAGGTCCCTGATCCCCAAAGACTGTCTTTTGCCATCTTACCCATGCATCGTCTTAAAATTGCTAGGTTTTGTTTCAGATGTGAAATGTCACAATAATGATCAGTTTTCATTATAGAATTAACACTAGCTCTCAAAATGTTCTAGGTCCACATTTAAGGCTCACTGGCTAAATCTCCCGATTTCTTCTAAAGAGGTAATGTTATAAGTAATACTATGGTTTTAGTCTGGCTTATTGACAGAGGGTTTCAGGAAATGACTTCCCAAACATGAACTAGAATGTAGCTGCACATAACTGGAAGTCAAAAGAACAAAAGAGCAGGTCTTTCTCTTGGCTCGCCATGTGTTTTTCCCAAGCCTAGCATCTCACTTTCACAGTCTCTGTTTTGTTCAACATGACTACATATTGAATGGGCAGACAGTGTGGGCAGGGAGGAGGTGGAGCATGCCAGTGGTCTTTCTGGAAGCAGAAATGGTGGTACAAACAGCTGGTTCAGGGTGTACAGCTGAAGCTTCTCCATTACTGGAGGCCTGAGCGATGTTACAGAAAACAGACCACCTGCATGCAGGCACACACAGAGTCCCAGGATTTTTAAGAAAGTTACCTTATCTTGATGTGATATCTAAATCTAACCAGTTATAAAAGCCACATATAAAAATAAAAACATCTAGAAAACACCACAGAGCTCTGGGTCAATACCTGTCTCAGAGCTAGCTAGCCTGCCCTCTTTTCTGTATGCCATAAAAGATTTAGTAGGTCTGATACAGAGGTGAAAACCCATACACCTTGTTCTTCAAAACCACCAAGTATTTGACTTGTAAAACACTGGGTGCCCTAGCCGTGATCTGATCTTTAGATACTACCTTGTCCCAGCCCTCCACTGAAACCGACTTTACCATTCTGGCATAGGACCAGGAGGTGGTTGTTTGTTTGTTTTCTAATTTAAATTTATTTTTAATATGCAGATTATATTTATAATAAAATGTTATTTAGTATATTTACCTTTAAATTAGGCTAAATATACCACTTCATATATTGACTATGTTTTCATAAAACATGTATAAATATTTTTTCATAAAACATGTAGCCTGAATTAGATAATATAGGTTTTAGTCAAAGGCATTCTTGAAGTTTATTATAATCTCTCTGATCACTGTACTTTAGAACAAACAGCACATTCCATTGTCATTACCATGAACGTTCAGCACTGAGTATGGGCATAAACACAACTTGGAGTATATAGCCAATGATGGATAACACTGAATTACATATGATACCTCCAGAAAGTTCATGCGAAATTCCACAAGATAACTGTCAGTTAAACATCACTGTCATAGGAGGACGGGCTGAAGAGGGCAGTGCAGTGAGGCTGTCATTTGTACTGAATCATTTGAGAGACAGGAGAGTCAGGGAACAAATCAGGACCTCAGAGGATACTTCTTCAGTCCTCCAGGCACAAACTGGAAAATACTTCTGAGTTCCCCCACTTCCCACATTCTAGTATCATGCCAGCATCGGGGTGCCACATGTGCTGGGAGAGACAAAGAAAACGTACAAAAGCAAGCTGAATAACCTCAGATGGTGTTCAAAGAACCCAGATAGAAATGTGCCTGGGGGACTCGAAGCTAATGCCAGCACCAAAGGAAGACAGGAACATGTTTACTGCAGACAGTGTACTACCTAATCCCTGGGACTACCTACCTCTCTAGAAACATGCCCAGATGTGATGGGCTAAAATGCCAGAGGCTTTGGTAAGGCTAGCTGTCATTAGGTGAGAGGGTTCTGAGGGGAACTAGCAGATACTGGGGTAGTTCACCATGGAGACTGAGCACACAGGCCTCAGTAATCCTAGGCCCTATTTAGTAAAAAGGGGCTTTCAGTTTCATATTAGCTGACAGGCTTGGACTGCCTGACTAGTAAATCCTCTTGATTTGCAAAGGGACACTGTTAGTCCCTGGAGCCAGAACACTTCCTTAAAGAGCACTTTGAACTGTCTTTCCTTTAGTCCCTGTTTGTTCATGGTGGATGCAGCTTCCTTCCTAATAAATTCACAGGTGAGTGTGGTCCCAGGAGTCAGGGAAGATGACTGTGTTGGTCTTGGCAATTTACGGTGTTCTTGCCTGGGTGAGGCTGTAATATATAGAAAAGAGAAGTCAGCCATTACAGGGAGACTGGCTATATTTACCTCTCCGGTTCCCCAGAGTTAACTTGCTTCTTCAGATCTGTTTTTCCTTCTAGTTTATCTCTTTCTGTCTTCAGCAGTTAGAAACTATTTATTTTGGGAGAAAAAAATAATCTCTGAACTGTTTATCAGTTATTTTATAATATTCTTTCCTCGGCTTGGAAAATGAGGAGTCAATGTGACTTACTTTCAGGGATACTGTGGATAAAACACACTTTTACCACACATAAGTATATCATTCCAATGCTTAAGGTTGGAAGATTTAATCTAGTACTTAGTGAAATAGAATCTGCTGGACTCAGAATATCAGAATTTCTTTTAAATGAAGTCAGAGGACAGATGAAATATGATTTTACCTCTTCGAAATGTCCTTGGCTACATAGTGAGCTTGAGGCCAGCCCAGGACTTTACAAGCCCTTGTTTCGAAAAACAAGTTTAAAAGCCAACCATTTCCTAAAAATACTGAAATAAAAATTATACACACACATACAAATATGACATATATAATGAAAATCTCTCTACCTGTGAGGCTTTTAAAAAATAATATATTGGGGCAGGTCTATAGGCCATTGAATTTTGAGATTTTTCTCATAACAAATAAGAACTGGGTAAAAATTCTTTCTCTTCCACTATAATGTTACATGAAGACGAAGTTACTTTCTGTATGAAAGCATAATGTCTCACCAAATACCCTGACATGCCAAGGACAGTGTTAAATATAGAATAAAACAAGTTTTTTTAATTTTCTAATATGGTTTATTGAAGAAGGCTAGGACTTATCTAATTTCTATAAATATTTATTTAATATGTGAAAATCTTGCCGCTGCCAAGCAGATTCACCTCATTCTTCTACAACGAAAAAGTTAATCAACTCTATAGAAATCTAAAGACTTGCATATGTCAGTTCAGAGTGTGTTTTAGCAGGTAAAATTCTAAAATGCGAAAACACAGGAAGTAAGGAAATACTGGTAACTTTCAGGTAGCCATTACGTGGCCAAACTGATTTCAGCAATTGACCCTAGCCTAACTTGGCATATGCCCCACCCGTGCACCTGTATCAGGACACATTGCTACAGCAGCTTCAAAGCAAACCATAAACAGCATGCTAATTAGTGCTGGTCAACATTTCATCAAGCCATTAGAGCCTGCATCTGAAAAAATTAGTATTTTTCAAGATCTATCTCTTGTATTTTTCTCATTCCCATTATTTTCCAAGTTTTAATCCATGCCTACACCTGCTGGAAAGTGGGAAGAGTTTCTTAGACAGGCATCAGGAAGACGGTGCAAGACCATTCTGTTCTCAATAATGTGTGCTCCTATGCGCTCTGTTCTTCAGGACTGTTAAATCAACCACCAGATGATACATGCAGTCCAGCTCCTGGTCCACAGTTAGGGTGGAGTGCCCCACAGAATATGTTCATATGCAAATATATTTAAGGAAAACCTCTGCTGTCACAGGCACCATCATTGTTAGGCCAGCTTCTGCTTTCAGTTTCAGCCTACTAAACAAGAATTTGCGAACAGTTATGTTTCTGGTGTATCTACCAGACGCCTGGTTGTTAGAAATCAGAACATTTCTTAAATTTTCTCCAATACATAATCTAATGTATATTTTTTTCCTAGAATTTTTTATTTTTACACTAAAAAAAGAAAAATAGAACACTTCCCTTTGAGGTGGCTAACACTGACTGTCAACTTGACAGAATCTAGAGTAACCCTGGAGAGGAACATCTGGGGAAGCCTGTGGGGGAATTTATAGACTGGGTTAAAGGAGGTGTGAAACTCCACACTAACTGTGGACCGGGACCTGGACTGCATAAAAAGAAGCCTGTGAGTGAGGCACAACCAGTCACCTCTCCTGCTTCCCGGAGACTTCTCGCCATGAGTGGCTATATCCCACGGAATAGAAAAGACATAGCCTGCTTTCTGAAGTTCCTTTTTGTCAGGTGTGTTGTTGCAGCACTAAGAAAATAGCTAATACTCTACTCCACTGGAAAGGACAGAACATGTTTTATTGTTCGTACTCAGAAATCTTCTGGTCAAATCATAATTTGTGTCATGGTGCTATCTAAAATAAAATATAACAAGTCTAAAACAAAATAATGTGGTAAGCCAAATTTTATATCTGTTAATGTCATACTGGATCAGTCTCAGTGAAGTGTTTATCCTACTCAATCAATCAATCTCTTAGACTAACATCCTTCCAAGAATATGTGTTCCCTTCAGCACCCGCGTCAGTGCCATGGTATGTAGGTTTAAGAATTAGTATATTCAAAAGTATATTAAAATCATACTAAAGGTATGATTAATTATACATATTTAAAACTAAAATTTCAAGGTACGATTGTGTCTCATTAATCAAGAAGGCTTGGAAAATACAGCAGACATATTGAAAGAAGCTAGACTGTTTCTTTTGATTATCACAGGTAGTGGCTCACTCCATGAAATGTTAGAGATAATCAAAAATGCTGTTCTAAAAAGAAAATCTTCCACTTAGATGTAAAATAACAAAATTTTTAATTAAAAAAGATAATTTTCTCTATTAATATATTACTTGGAGTCATAACATTTTCCAGCAGGTATAAATCTTCTTATGGTGTATATTTATGTAAGTGTGTATGTTCATGTCTGTGTGTGTAAAATCAGCCTCCTGTTCCTGTTTGCCCTTTGAATGTACACAGAAGGGTATATGTTTATATATGTGTGTGTCAAAGGTAGTCTCCTGCACTACCCTTGAGATTGTGGGCAATTAATGTACAGTTACCTTCAGGTTTAAATTTGTACTAGAATTATATTTTTTCATGGGGAGCTGAGGCCTGAACTCATAGACCTGGGCGTGGAAAACAAGCATTCTATTATCAAGTTACATCTCCAGCACTAATATTATAGATTTCAAGCAGTTAACATAAAAGGAATAGTCTACCACAAACTATACAGAGAGATTCCTATGATGTTTTATGTTAAAAAAATAAGCAGAGAAGCCAAACTTAAATGCTGCCCACTGGAATAGGTAATAAAGAGCAAAGGTACAGGAGGATTGACACAAATTCGAAGTGTTTCTTGATCTGGGAGCTGGTTCTTGGATTATGTTCAGTTTAAAAAGTTGTGTGTTTCTAATAAATGTAAATTTTCTACATTATATATCATAAACAAATAATAATTTTTGAAAAATTAAAAAAATAAAAATTATCAAGACCATTTTATATGTTACTTAGAATATTCTACTCTTGCTGTGTTTTATATAGTAAAACAATACTGTAATATTCTTAGATATACACAAAATATAGAGGCGTAACTTGTCAATGCAGTGTAAGACTAATTATTTCACATTTAATCTGATGTGTTTCAATATATGTTCCTATGAAAGAATAGGCAATAACAGTGCCTACAACTTAGCTTCCAATAAGACAGTACGGCTGCATGAACTGATTCCTAAGGAACATTTAAACTATCAGGTGAACAAAAAACCCTGGGTGTATAAACTCCAGTGTGCTTTATTTGAGAGAAGACCAAATTCTCCTTTCTTAATAACCAAATGTCCCTAGAGATGTGTGTACATCAATGTAACTAAAACCTAATGAAATTTCTGAAGGCTTTAATAAATTATTCAAAATCTTTAAAATACTTACTTTTGAAAAATAATATGAATTTCATACTAAGAAGTTCAACTGATCTGGCCTCATTTAAAGTTTAACTTAATAACATTATCAAATAAAAATAAATACTATTAAGTTAAATAAATAGCATTATATCAATGGGCATTTAAATTAGTTCTGTGAAACCTACTTAAAAGCTTTTTAAAAAGCCAAACTTCTGTTCTTGAACAAAGTACAAGTTCAGGATATGGAATGTGGAAAAATAAAGATATTAAAAAAAAGAGGCACTGAAATGTTAAAAATAATCCAAATACAAGGATGATGAAATGCAGTGTGGACCCAAGTTTATAATCTCCTGTGTCCACGTGGAGACAGAGGACGCTCTTCTGCTCTGTGACCTGCTATGGCCTGCACCTCCACATCCCAGACTGTGCACAGATGCCCACAGACCATGAGGAACGACAGCCCAGCTTATCTTTCATCACAGACTGACAGTCTGACTATGAAGCAGTCCTACCCAAATTTTATCCTGGCATTTCATTTATATTTTAGTAAATAAAGCTTGCCTGAAGATCAGAGAGTAAAACAGCCCTACGCTCAGCCTTACAGACCAGACAGTGCTAACCAACACCTTTAATCCCAGTAGCCACTAGCTGTCATAGAACCTGGGAGGTGCATGCCTTTAATCCCAGCCCTAGAGAGGATTATAAAACGGGAGGAGACAGCGCTTAGTCACAGTCCTATTCTGAGATTCTTGGAGGCAGGATGGCCATTTCAAACTGAGGTAGAGGTAAAAGCCAGTGGCTGGCTGTTTTGCTTTTCTGACCTTCAGGTTGAACCCCAATTTCTCTCTCCAAGTTTTTATTAATTGTGCTTCACCACACCAACCTAAAATTCTTCATTCTGAAATCTCCTCATCACACCCCAGTTTTTACTTAATTTTCCTTTTCAGAATTGCTATGATATTAGAACGATAATTTTAATAGGAAAGACTGTGTTGCAAGTTCAGCTTTCCCTCTTGTTTGATGGGGTAAGTAAACGGCAAAGTATAACTACTGCATTTTCCCACTATCTTTACCACAGCCTAAACAATTAGCTTATCTTCCTTCATACACATATTTAGAAGCAGAACTTGGTTCTGAACTCAGGCCTGACTTACTCCAAAGCAATTAAACCTGTGCTTTCAAGCAAACATGGATTTGGAGAAGAATATGATCCTACTGCCTGAAAACCATGCAGACTTTCACACATTCCTGGTTAGTGGCCAGAGCTGAGGCTAGAAACTGCTTCCTGAGAGCTCAGAACCTTTGCTCTAAGCCTCACTGAAACTGAAGTTCAGAACTTCTGGTGATGAACATGGCCACTAAGCTGACAGCACAGTATTGTGGGAAGGACATGGTTAAGGGTCAAAGGTGAAGGCAAATTTAAATCATGCTCCTGCTATTCACTTTGTATCCTTAGGCAACAGAGGGCATGCTTCTGTTCCAGTGTAACAGTAATAACAGATATTAAAAGTCTACAGGGCTGGAGAGATGGCTCAGTGGTTAAGAGCACTGGATGCTTTTCCAGAGGACCTGGGTTCAATTTCCAGCATCTATATGGCAGCTCACAACTGTCTGTAACTTCAGTTCCAGGGGTTCCATAGCACCAGGCACACATGTGGTGGACATATCTGTGTATGCACATAAAAACCATACACATAAATAATATTTTAAAAAAGAAAGTCTATAATTGTTAAGATAAAACGAGTCTAGTTAGCTAGACTAACCAAGATCATACTTAAAACTAGTCTCCTGGTCTCCCTCACAACCAACTGATATGTAACCCTGAAATCCTATATTCTAATTATTCACCATCATTCCACAGATTCATCACAAAGCAAAGTCCACAAGTACAAGACGGATGTCTGTACATCCTCCACAGTGCATTTAATCTCTTTAGGCATCTCAGAGATGGACAGTACTCTCCACTATCCATTACTCTAAGAGTATCATGGCAATGACACCTGAGAACACCAAGAATTCATTATCACCCAAATAATACAGGAGTCACTACATGAGGGCAAGAACTTATGACGCCCTTTCCGTCTGTCTGCTTTTCCTCTAAGGTATTAGACGAACAGTCTGCTGTATTTATAAATGACAGCACAGCTGAGAACGAAAGGAGGAGATTATAAAAAGAAGAAAACCTCAGAAGGGTAAGGCAGGAGGTAAACCTCAAGTCACTGCCGAGGTAGATGAAGGGTACTCCAGCCACCACCATAGTTTCATATTTGCCACAAACAAAAAGGCTCACAGTCATTTTCACATTTTATTAAATTTATAATGAACCTATTAAAGGTGGTGAATGTAGACAGAAGGCTTTTCTCTGTCTCGCCTGGTCCCATTGGACCAGTTTCTCTCCACCCACTGGGTCCCCTCGCTAGTTCCCCCAGCCGCTTATGAAATAACCACTCTGAGACTTATAATCAGTACAGTTGTTTGGACAATGTCTTAGGTTTCTTACTGGCTATCTCTAACTATTAAATTAACCCCTTTCTATTAATCTGTGTATTGCCACAAGGCTGTGGTTTATATGTGTGGCATGTTACTCCTTCGGTGGCTACATGGTGTCTCCTCAACCCTGCCTACTCTCTCTGTATCTTTATTTGGACTTCCCGCTTAGCTTTACTCTGCTAAGCCATTGGCCAAAACAGCTTTACTCATCAACCAATAAAAGCAACACATATACAGAAAGACATGCCACATCAGGTGAATCTAGAGCTGCCTTGCCCAGCAGGGCATACAGTCACGGAGCATCTGAAACATGGGCAGTCCAAGCTGAGAAGTGCTGTAATCAAAGAGAGTATGGGAAACTTTTCATAAGTAATATAAATTAACTATTGGCTAAAGTGACAGTAGTTTCATTGTATTGCATTAAATATTACTTAAATGAATTTCAACGTGTCTGTTCCTTTTTTGTCAATGTGATGACTAGAGAAATATAAATTACTTATGGAGCTTTCGTCTGTGACTGCATTGTATTCCTGTAGGACAGGGCTAGCTCACAGTGAAAACTAAACATATTGCACACAAATAGCAACACATAACAATTACTCTCTTCAATTTAAACAGAAAGGGCTGGATTTCATTAAGAATTCTACTGGAAAATTGTAATTGAGAAACAGATGTTTATGTAATGCTAAACAGAATGTAATTAGCATGTTAGAGAGCTACATTAAACATTTTTACCTTTTAATATCAATGCCCACAGATATACAATTTAAAGAATTTAATTACAGGGGTATGGGGGTTGGGGAGATGGCTCAGCAGATAAAGTACTTGCTATGCAAACATGAGCACTCAAGTTAGGATTCCAGAGCCCTCAGAAAAGCCTGACATGGTAGCCTGTGTCTGTAGTGCCAGCACGGTGACATGGTAGCCTGTGTCTGTAGTGCCAGCACGGTGACATGGTAGCCTGTGTCTGTAGTACCAGCACGGTGACATGGCAGCCTGTGTCTGTAGTGCCAGCACGGTGACATGGCAGCCTGTGTCTGTGGTGCCAGCACGGTGACATGGTAGCCTGTGTCTGTGGTGCCAGCACGGTGACATGGTAGCCTGTGTCTGTGGTGCCAGCACGGTGATGGAGGAGATGGGTGACTCATCACACAGTGAAAGCAGAAAAGCGAGCTCTGGGTTCAATGAGAGACTTTGTCTCAAAAAATAAGGCAGAGAGTGGCAGAGAAAGATGTTTGAAGTAGACTTCTAGTCTCTAAACATGCAGGCACTAGAGAAATTGTGTGTTTAGGGGATATAGCTTAATTTTTAAAAAAGTGTATAGATTTTATTTTAATATAAATTACTCATTCTAAGAGTTTTGCAACTGAGCTATTTTGACCTTGAAATATAAATCCCAAGTAACTTACAACAGTAGCTAGGTGTCAATAGAATAGCAAAGTACAACATGTATATGCACACCTAGGAGACCTTTCTCCGAACAATTCCAGTATCACCCTTGCTTGGTTTCCTTGCTAGTCTATTCTCAGCAGCACCTATTCCCACATTAGTGCTGACTCTGTCTTTGGAAGGTAAACTTGTCTTTGCACTTTCTGCTTGCACTGTTAGTAATTCCTAACGTCTGTAGCAGAAAGTCTAACTCTAGCAAAGCTGTTAACGATGAATTGTAAATTACCTATGCCCGCCACTCCTGAATTTGTCCAGATTCATCCTATGTGCTGCAGGTGAATGCCTGCCCCTGTGAGGGGAGCTTGCTTACAGCTCTGCACGGAGGCTAGTGATATGGGGATGAACTTCTCTACACTACCCAGGTAGCAGACAGATATAATCAAAAGTCCCATTCATCACATCATACTGCATATGTTTACAGCCTACTGGAGATCATTTTGAGAGCAAGTTAAGTAGGATAAAGTTAAGAACAAACATTTGTTCTGCATATTGTTAGGATTTGGTACAGGGACAGGCATATATTGACTCTTCAAGAGATTATCTGTCACAACAATCATAAAGAACAAAAAGCTATCAACTTGAAAATGGGGGCATGGGAGGGACTCAGAAGAGGGTATCTGGGAGTAGACGGAGGAAGGAAAAAGACAGGGGAACGTGATAAAATTCTATTTCCACAAAAAGAAAACAATTTAAAAGAAACTCCCACCACTTACCACCACCCCTTGCGCTGTCTCTTTGGTACTAGCTACAAGACTCAGGATCTCTCTCTCTCTCTTTTCCTCCAAGTTATATTCATCTATTTAAACTTTTTATTTTACAACCCAGTCAGCTTCCCCTCACTCCTCTCCTCCCATCTCTCCACTCCTACCCTACCTCTGTTCCCATCCCCTAATCCACTCCTCCATTTCTGTTTAGGAATGGCATGTCAAGTGGCAGCAAGACTAAGCACCTCTCCTTGTGTCAAGGCTGGGCAAGGCGACCCAGTATGAGGAATACGATCCCAAAAGCCTTTACAAGAGTTCCTGCTCCCATTGTCAGTAGTCTTACAAGAAGAGCAAGCTACACAACTGCAACATACAAGCAGAGTGCCTACGCAGGCTCCCTGGTTATGGGTTCAGTCTCTGTGAACCCCTATGAGTCCAGGTTAGTTGATTGTGTGAACTTTCCCGTGGTGTCCTTGACCCCTCTGGCTCCTACAATCCTTTCTCCTCCTCTTCTGCAGGATTCCTGAACTCCACCTAATGATTGGCTGTGGAAGACTCATGTGTTCAAACCAAGGGGCATGTTCCAGCACAGGTGAAATGCCTTTAAAATATGCATGTAAGTATAAATATATGTAGTATGTTTGTATGTAGGTATGTATTTGCTTATTTATACTGGTGGTGGGGACAGAGCCCAGGGATGACTTTTTGTTCTGCAAGTGGTCTACCAGTGAGCTGCATCTCCTGCCCTGTGTTTACTTATACCAGATAAAATATGGATAATGATTTTTGAAGAAGCCGAACAATATAATCAGCAGTTCCATGGTAAATTCCTTCTCATCCTCAAATCTAAGTCTCCTAAACTATTTGAAACTTAGCTTCCTTGATTCTTTCCTTCATTCTCAGATTTCTAAACTATACATATTCTCTATCTCCCTTCATCCTTCCCCCTCTCTCAAAGCAAAAGGAAGTACGTCTATTCCTATTTCCATGACATTCAAAACCTTGCTATGGAGGATTTTACTCACAATAGCCATGCAATACGCACCCTTTTAAGAATGGGTAAGTGCATGCACATGCCCTTTGGGACTTGAATGTCAACAACTGAAGAACCAAAGCAAAGAACTACAATGGCATACCAATTGAGACCAAGCTAGGGAGAGGGTGGAAGGCAGGACATGTGGGTAGCAAACAGGAAATCTTCACAAAGTCAAAGATCAGAGTACCCGACACCAATACCATGTGGATGAATCTGGAATCCGATAGCCCAGGCTCTCATGTTAGCTCAGTGATCTTGGATAAGTAACCTGACTTTCAGTGTCTCAGTTTTCTTATCTGTAAAGTGGATCTAATGTTCTCTATATCCAGGTCTGCTGGGTCTTATGTGATCTCAAAATGAGAGCTTCTTCGTTATTACTATTCAGCATATGCAAAGAACATTAAAGCAGTAAGTACCTGCCAATGTTAAGGGCAGGCTGACTTCTGAGTGCACCAGAATCTTGCCATCCACTTGGCACTGAGGCTTTAGCAGGTAGGGTGCAAAGTGAAGAAATGGTGTCGCCTGGCGGTGGCAGCTATGCAAGGCAGAGGAGATGGAACAGGAATCCATTTGCTGTGAGTACAGAGACCTGTGTGCTTGCCTCAGCTACTCTATCAAGGAAATCCATATCTTTTCTTCACGTGGACACTCACTCAGAAGCTAAAATAGTATTTAACAAATAACAAAGACACCTGATTATT
The DNA here is from genome assembly GCA_004026605.1 of Ondatra zibethicus. Classification (NCBI taxonomy): domain Eukaryota; kingdom Metazoa; phylum Chordata; class Mammalia; order Rodentia; family Cricetidae; genus Ondatra; species Ondatra zibethicus. The sequence continues at coordinate 23,645 of PVIU01013377.1, read as the reverse complement.
GTTGAAATTTAACATTATGTATTTAGTGGAAATGTAGATTTCATAGCATCACCTGCTAACAGAATCATTCCACTGAATAAAATCTCTACTTGCATTGTCTTAAGACAGTAAAAAAGGTATTAAGCACCACATGCTGAACTCACTTTCAGTTTCTCCATGATGCTTCACTGTGTTGATGTCTAGGGATTGGTTAAAAGCACTTAAATAAGACTCCTAGTCTTAAAATGTTCTATGAGTGAAACTAACACTGATTAAAAAAATCTTTCAAAAATGATTTGGTGTGAAAAAAACAGTACAACAAATTATTAATGCATTTGACAGCAATGAGATATATGATACAGGCTATAATTCTCACACTTAAACACACAAATGCCCACCTCCTCTTATTTTAGAGCATGAAATTATAAAATTTATGGACATAGTTTTATTAAACTAATTTGCAAATACAAAGCCTCCAGGCAACATTAGAGTCTTGATCTCAAATCCCTACACCCTCCCTAAGGATAGAAGGAAGAAGAATTCTCTTCACATGTAGTGGCAAGTTTAGCTAATTTTGAAATTCTGTTTTATATAACAACTACTAAGAATTTACTAGTTGGTATCCAAATTAGAGAAAATAAAATGATTGGTTATAAACAAAAGTAGTTTGCATTGATGATTCGGCTAAAGCATTATGTTAAGAGAAATATATTCTTCACTTGGTCAAATATTTATATCTATACTACTAAAATCTACATTTCCTATTGTAACTTTAAATTTTGTAATGATGAGTCATTTAATTTGAAATGAATTTCATTTGAGATTTGGTTTTGACTTGTCTTGTTTATTAAAATCCATTACATCACAGAAATGAAATTATAAAACATTATCACATAACAAGGCTTACTTGTACAATAAGCATATTTCTATCCTTTCAAGACTGGATAGTTTCAAAAAAAAAAGCATGAATAAGAGGATGGAGGGAAAGGACCACAGTTAGATAGGGAAAAGAAAAGTCTCCCAGTGTGGAGGCACTGTTTGCCAGTTCATGCATATAGAAAATTGGGGCCTTGGAGGACCCAGCATTCTCTAAGAGCTAGTGAGACTGGAAAATCTTCCAGCTCCACCCTGACAGATGCCACCAAAACTTCTGTCCTGTATGATATCAGAACTGGGAGCCAAGCTAGTGAGAATGCTTCTTGTAGGATCTGTAGCTTATCATGTGGGATTCCTGCAATGGATTCCACTGCTACTTTTATGAGCTAGAAGATTTTGATTTCGATGCTTTCTGCTGACCCTAAGAACTTAGGTACCACATACAGAGGCTTTGAAGTGTTTGCTGAACTGAACACCTTTGGTCTAGAAGTGTTCTGATTTGGGGGAGGGGTGATGCTGATTGGTGTTCTGCCAAGCTACCCAGTGGAAGCAGAGCTACAATGTAAACTGTCAAGGACTTTTCTCTCTTTCCATTTTGGAGACCAGACTGATACAGTAGGTAGAAATGTGTTCTTGGTGATCCAACTGCCTAGTAGTGGTTGTTTTTTCCTCCCACATCTTAAAATAAAATGAAGGAAACCTAAAGTGGTGTGGTCCTGCATCTGAGGCCTCAGGCCATAGCCCACCCAATCCCACTTGCATCAAGCGCTACAGGAGAGGGTTCAGTGTCATTGTCTCTGTCTCTCTATCTCAGGCAAACAAGCCCGACTTCTCAAAAGTAAAGAACTAGGCATAGGTGGAATGGGGTTAAATATAAGTCTTCCAATAACTACAGCACTGTTTTCAAGTTAATTCTGAAGCTGATTTGAAGCTTCCCATAGTAGGCAAAGGACTTACCAAGCCTTTCCTTTCTGCACTGTCTTCTGGCTAATCCCCCAAGTCTGTCCCCATGAAGAGGAAAGGAGTGCACTGACTGTGTCCCCGAGCAACCCCGCCTGGATGGAAATCAGCCAAAGTGTGGCTGAGGACACTGCTCCATCAAGTCCTGGGGGCTAAGGCTTCCTTGCTAGAAACAAGAAGCCATGTACTGCCTTGTGAGTGAGCCTCCCTTCATCGGCTAGGTGAGGAAACAGGCATCTCTGACTACTGGTTATGCTGAGGCATGGAGGCTGCAGGCTCCTGCAGAAGTGGACTGAAGGACAAAGGCCTCTAGTAGGCTGACTCCAGCCTTCTAGTTCTGAATGAACGGTTCCAAGGGCAACCAGTAATGATTAACAAGGCCTGAGGGTAGTCAAGGCACCTGAATGTTTAATTTTTAATATTTCTTTTGGTTTGGGGGCAAAAAAAAATTCCTTTCTTGCTTTCTCTTTTGTCTTTTGTTTCTAAAAATAAAGGTTCACTATGTAAATGCCTGTCTGGCTTCAAAACTGGGATCCTCCTGCTTCCACCTCTCGAGCACTGGCTTTACAGGTGTATATTATGGTAACTAGCCTAAAACAATATATTCTAAAAGGCATGAACAATTAGAAATATTTATTCACCTGCAAAACAGTTTTAGAAAGTTCATTATAGCTGTTCTGCGAAAAGTACTCCCCCACTACTGTCTATATTAGATGGAACGTTTCCAATCCTTACAATCCACTAGCAACTCTGATTAGGTGAATATGAAGTTTAAATAAATGTCTGCAATTCTGACCCCCCATTTTTCTTTTTCTAAGAATACACTATGCTGGGTTGGCTATGGGACAGCTGCTGCATGCCAGTCTGATAGTCTAAGACATAATGGCATGATTAAATGAGCAGAGAATATAGTTAGATGCCTGATGGATTATCAATAGAACAACTTTACTGAAGATATATTTTGTGAACAGATTCAGCCTGGCTTGTTTATGGTAGCAATGAGAGATATGAAGGAAAGTGAGGCACCCAGAAAACCCAAGCTTTAGCTGAGTAAAACCATGAATACTGAAGCATTTTCAGAACCATGTAAAACCGTTAATGGCTAGGAAGACTTTTTAAAAAATGCTGAAAGCAAACGTTCTATTCTGCATTTAGATTAACCCACTGAAAAGGAAATACTTCCACAGAGGCCAGCACAGGGAAATGACGCTTTGACAATCATGGTAATATGGATTCAGGTTTATAATCAGTATTACACACCTAATTCCTGTACAGGAAGCAAGGCTGAATCAAGAAGAAACACTAGGCAAGGCAGGCGCAGTGTGAGCACGCAGCACTTCATGTGTTAAATTGAAACAGCCCCAAAGTTCAACTCCCTTCGCTGTTCAAGGAGAAAATCTGCTGCTATGAACTTCAGGATAAAGGATTTGCAACTATATGGTGCTTGAGAAATATGCTATTGCTGTAATTTAACTCACTGTATGTGGGCTTCAAGATGCACAGTGGCATTCCAAACCAACTTTTAAAGAAAATTGCATGGAATTTTTAAGACATCAGGAGTGTTCTTAAAAGTTATGCAGAGAAAACGGATTTTTAATAGTTACGAATTACATTTAGTGCAGGCAGATTGTAGCTCTTTTTGCCTCAGTATGGTTAGAATAACTGTTGACAATGATTTAATTTAAATTTTTAAGGGTTTAAACTGGAGAATATAGGTCACTGAATTTTCATTCACTATATAATATCAGTACCAGCAGAAAGCAAGCTTTGCTAGTGAGGGACAAATTCTGGCCCCAGAATCCATCGTTTCTGTAGTAGTTGTGGCTGAGTGTGTGTTAGTGAGAATGATTTGGTTCTCAGTCAATCAGCAGCCTTAACATTCACAGTTAGAAACATGCCTGGCATGGAAGAGAAGCTCAGTTCAGAAAATACTAAATGCATTTGTGAGATAGACCAGCATCCACAGAAACCATTTATTTGAATCACAAGCTGGAAGAGAGTCCATCTTTCCTATCAGGTTGCAGACTTATATAGATTTATAATAGTAGAAAATATACTACATAGCTCCAAGTATAATTCTATGATTGCTAACTGGTTTCCTATAGCTGAAAAAAGTATTTGTAGGATCTAGTACATGTGAAAACATTTAAAAGAACCTTTCTGTACACCAAGAAACCATGAGAACTAACAGTAGCTTTCTGATTTAAATACAATGTCATAAAATAACAGGTTTAATAGTATATGGCATTAAAATGAATACCACTTTCATGAATAGAAATTTTAAATTTGTAGTTTTCATAAACTAAGAGAGAGCCAATTTCAAATCAATAATCTATCAAACAAGAGATGAAATTTTGTGCAGAAAGCTACACAGTAATGTAAAGGATCTACCCTTCCACACGTCTACACTGTGTGAGAAAGTTCTTGCTTCATTTGTATGCCTGGTGCTCACTGTTCTGAAGGGACCTCAGTTCTTCTGTGAGTCTATCCATGTGCAGACTAAGGAATGTGATGGGTGTAGGATGTAGAAACATGAATGTATGTGCTAACTATACATGTACAGCACATTTCCTGAATTTATTTTGGAATAAGTATTAGCAAATACTGAATGTAACAGAAGTCTAGGGGTTGTGTATTTGGGTCAAGGTGGGCAACTTTCCAATGGTTTCTTACACAAATATGTAAGGAACCAATAATCGTTTACAGTCATAAGTACTAGATACTCAGTGTCTCCCATGAGGGAGAGCAACAGATAATGGGTGAATTTCACCAGCCTGATGAACTCATCTCTTTCCTCGACATATAGGAAAATATTTTAATCAGAGGGATTAAAATTAAATATTTTAATCGAGAGGGAAAAGATATCTGGATCTGTACTAATTTATAGTATTTTAGAAAGTGAATCATTGCAAGTCTTGATTGCAAGGTGTGTTGGAAAGACAAAGTTGAAAATGAACACTGTGAGGATTTCACCCAATTTCTTATGTAAACCAGAGCAGACGGCATGATTCTCAAAAAAGCCAAGTACATTTGCCTCACATAAAATAAGACTGATTGAATTTCAAGCTTTTCACTTATTTTATATAGCTAAAAATTAAGTTCCCTTTTGTTGTTCAAGATGGGCAGTGTGAATCTTGTATGTGTGTGTGCTTGATATGCATGTTATTATAACATATTTATATAGCATTTATATATATATATATAGCACATATATCACCCTATTGTTTTGTCATGTAACAGTAGTTCATGCTATAGAATCAAAATTTCTATATTTTGAATATTTGTTCCTTGTGCAAGTTCAGGGCGTCCTTGCAGATGAGTCTTGCCCATGACCTGTCCCCCCACGGAGTGTCTGCTCCTCACGCGAGAACAGCATCTCTGGGACTCGGGCTTGTAAACATATCTTTCCAAATTCGACTGCAGAGGAATTTCCAAAAATACAGAGGACAAGGAAGCGGCTGGATTCTATTAGGGGATTATTGTGAATTTTCAAATCTAATAGTAGAATAGAAAAAACTGTATGGGAGGAAATCGTATACCTTCAAAGCAAAACTGTTTTCTTGGAGAAGCTCCCAAAGCCGTATGTGAGCAAAGAGGAGAGAGTAGAAAGAAAGAAAAACAAGTCATGTGGCATAAAGGAGATTTGAACCTAAATAACAAGGGTGTTTAAAAATATGCCTGTATCAATCATCAAAAAGAATGTATATAACTAGTTTTCTACACATTTTCCTTCTGCACCAAAGAATTATTTACCATCTGAAAACACCATGACCTGTAACAATTAAATTATCAGTGAATATTATTCATTTGACAAGGACAGATATATACTACACACACATACACACACACACACACACACACACACACACACACACACACACACACACACACACAAGAAAAACATCAGGCATTCTTAAAGATGGTGTGAGTTTTGTTTTGTTTATCTCCGTTTTTTAGTTTTTAAAAATCTCCTTTTCTCTGCTCGCTCACAGTCACACTCGGTGACAGCCAAGTCACTTTCAGGATGAAATGTGTGGCACATGGCACAGAGGCTGGATCAGCCATGCCAACTCAATTCAATTGTTAGCAAAGTTGAAAAGTTCAAACTATTTATTAAATGTCATGCGATAAACCCTTGAAGAGAAACACATATGACAGATAAATTCTAGGTGATTGAGTCTTAAGAGAATGTTTTAGAATAAGGATTAAAACGAACACTTGAATACCAGAGTTAATAAAGTAAACTTGTAAGCCAGCCTTTCTTCACATGAAGAAGTTCTGTTTAACATCCACACTAGAGACATCATCAAGAGGTTCTGTTTCTCTGGAAAATAGGAGGTCGATGAATTATTCCTTCTTGCTCTCTAGATAACACAGTTGAGCTTGAAAAGGTTGAGACTACCTACCTCCTGACACACTCCATGTGCTCCCACTGTAATGAACTGGTTTCCTACTCCTGAACAGGTCATTTACCGACAGGCCCAGTACGTCATCTATACTTTGGAGAAAGTAGAAATGCACAAGACCATTGATCCTTTCAATGATTAAATTTATTGGGTCATAGTCATTGAAGGACAAGGAATCTGAAGGCCTGTGTGGGAGAGTATGGAAGACTACATAATTCATGCTGGGCGGTGGAGGTGAATGACTTTAATCCCAGCACTCGAGGCAGAGGCAGGCAGATCTCTGTGAGTTCAAGGCCAGCCTGGTCTACAAGAGCTAGTTCCAGGACAGGCTCCAAAGCTACAGAGAAACCCCATCTCGAAAAAACAAAGACAAAAACAAAGACTACATAATTCAAGCAACTTTACACTTATTTCCAAGAGGCTGGATCCATAAATTCCAAGTAAAACCTGAACGAAATCAGAAAGTTGATGGAGTAGCAAAAATATAAAACCATCTTTCTTTTTCATTTGTTTGTTTGTTTTTGTTTTGTTTTCCAAGATAGGGTTTCTCTGTATATCCTTGGCTGTCCTGTAACTCACTCTGTAGATCAGGCTGGCCTCAAACTCAGAGATTTGCCTGCCTCTGCCTCCCAAACACTGGGATTGAAGGTGCGCATCTCCAGTGACCGCTCTATCTTTCCTTCTTACGTCCCCTCCCTTCTCCAGTAGCAGGGACTACAACTGTGGATGGGGAGAGGGTGCTGTGTATTCTCAAATGACAATGCTTTAAAATTGATTTTGTTGAGCCACAAAGGCTGTACCTCTTGTGAGGAACATACTAGGTTTTAGGCTGGACTTTCTAAGCAGAAAACCAACAATAGATGATTCAGAGTACAATTAGACTTGCGAAATTCACTAAATAATCCACAGATTTTAGGAAAAAAAATGTCCGATCCATGTGTTACTCTCAAAGTGAATCCCACAAGTCATGCCTATCTGTATATAATGAGTCCATGTCCAATGACAGAAGAACCAACATGAAAAGCTTCCACTGCCAAAGACAGGACTGTCTGGATGTCAGTAAGGGAAAATAATGGCCTAGTTTAAAATGATAGTGAACACTAACTTATTAGTTACATCTGAAAGGTAGAATAAACAACACAGCATTTGGAAAACTGCTGAAGAGAAATGGTGGCGATGACTCTGACCTTTCCTCCACAAAGACAAGAGAGTGTCCCCAGAGGAAAGCGCGCAGCCTGGCGCTCTACAAGGAAGGACTGCAGGGGCTTCTACTCCCCCTTCCTTCTCCCTCTTCTTATCTCAGAAAATGAGGGGGACTACGGAGGAAGCAAAAACAGAAGGCAGAGTCACACCAATGACAGATTTCATTTTATTAGTGTTCATTAATGGAAACAGAGGCAAATAGTGGCACTGAGGCCTAAGAGCCTGTGAGTTTCACGCCTAAGAACTACAGGAAGAGAACAATTAGCCATGCTATCTTTCATGGCACAGTTACGGGTATCCAAACAGGTGTACATCCTAAAAGGTGATCAAATATCCTGTTATCAGAATTTGGTTTAAAATAACCATTTAAATGAAGAAATAATACCTGCCTGAAAAGCTAAAAATTCTGAAAAGTTACCCGCTGTCGGACGCAGCAGCGACGGTGTTACTGACTGATTAAATTCTGCCTGGGCTCAGTTTGATCGTCTACTGAAAAGACATAATGCTTCTAGGTCTTTCACAAATCCCATTACGGTGCTTTCAAAAAGGAGAATTAAAATTTAATTCAAGATTTTACAATACTTTATTCATTGGGTATTGTGCATATGTGTATGCACACGCATGCCCACATGCTCATGCATGCTGTGTCACATGTTTAAAGGTCAGAGAACAAGTTGCTACTGTTGGTACAAGGGAGTCATGAACAATGGAATCAGGTCCTTGGGCTTTAGGCAAAAGCCTTTACCTAGCGAGTGCAGTGGCACTTCATTTGTATTTTAATAAGTAAAGCTAGCCTGAAGATAAAAAAAGTAAAACAGCCACACTGGACAGTCTTATAGACCAGGCGGTGATAACACACACCTTTAATCCCAGTAGCCAGACTAGTTTGCCATAGAAACTGGGCGGTGCATGCCTTTAATCTTAGTGGTGCACGCCTTAATTCAAGCCCTAGAGAGGAATATAAAATGGGAGGAGATAGCTCACAGTCTCATTCTGAGATTCCTGGAGGCAGAATTGCCATTTTTGGACTGAGGTTGAGGTAAGAGCCAGTGGATGGCTATTTTGCTTTTCTGAGCTTCAAGTTGAACCACAATTTCTGTCTCTGAGTTTTTTATTAATTGTGATACAAGTGAGATATGTCATGGGCTCCAGAAAATTTAATGTATAAGAAAATTATACAAAAATTTGAAGTTAAGAAGATAGTTGGGCTGGGGGTGTAGCTCAGTTGTAGGATGCAAGCCTAACATGCATGGGGGTCTAGATTTGATTCCAGGCACCAAACATACCAGACATTGTGCAGACAACTTCAGCACTATGGAACTGCAGGCAGGAGGACCAGAAGTTCAAGGACATTTTCACCTACACAGTGAGTGTGGGGAAGCCTAAGCTAGAGACCCTGTCTTAAAAAAAAAAAAAAAAGAAAGGAAAATATTTAATACATCAATGAGTACTGAACAGAGAGAATTTTTAAGGAACAATACTCCTGGGCACATCATTGACCTATGAGTAATTATATAAGAAGTTACCTTAATACTGAATCCATAATACTGTAGTTTATAAACCATGTGCTGTTATACCCTACCCAATCTCAGTTTCCACATCTGTAGCTCAAATATTAGCAATAACTCTTAAAATGGAATGTTTAAGGAATTAAAGCAATGCCTATAGAAAATATCACACAAACTCCAATTAGTTTACCATTATTATGATGAAAATTTATACTTGTTCTCAGTAGATCTATATATTTTATTAATAGTTATTACCCAACATAATGTTTCCCTCTATATAATATATGTTAAGTGAAGTTGTTGCCATGGGAATGATGAATTTGACAGGATAAGTTGCAACAAAAATTGGAACTTATTCTGAATTTTTAAATATAATATTTTCATGAAGTTTCTTCAACATTTGCCTGAATGTGCACGTTATCATTTTGGATGACTTCTGTTCTTTCTTTAGATTAATCAATGCATACAAACTCATCCATTCAGACACCTGTTTATGCTCCAAGTCTTCCGCATAGCATCTACCTCAGATGCCCTCTTCTGCTACCTCTCCCACAGATCATTCCCCAGCTAGGGCAGTCCATGATGATTCTGTCTTCTCATATACCCCTATACCTCACAGACCTACCTTCTAAACTGACACTATCATATTGCTTAAAATAATGGAAAGTTTATTAATATATGACTATTACTTCTTATCCAAGTTCTCTATTTTTGGATTTTCCATAGCATCTCACCAGCAGAGTGCACACATAAGAGTAAAGCTTTGCTGAATGAAACAGTGCTGAATAAAGCCTAGGCTCAGGCTTCCATCCTCCTAACTATTCCTCCCAGATTTTCTCTGCCTATATAGATCTTCGGTACCAACCAAAAACAGCATTTTCAAGAAACTATGAACATCAAGATTTCCCTTTATTTTTTTTTCATTGAATACTATAAAGTGAGAAGCTTTGTTACTAGTGTGGTATGGGAGCATGCTCTTGAACACAGTAAAGCTTTGTCACTCATCTTGGTTTAATAAAACAATGATTGGCCAGCAGCCAGGCAGCAAATATAGGCAGGGCAACCAGACTAAGAGAATTCTGGGGAGAGAAAAGGCAGAGACAGTCACCAGCCAGACACAGAGGAAGTAAGATGAGAATACCTTACTGAGAAACAGTACCAAGCCATGTGACTAAACATAGACAACATGGGTTAATTTAAGATGTAAGAACTAGTCAGTAGTAAGTCTGAGCTAAGAGGTCAAACAGCTTATAATTAATAAAAGCCTCTGTGTGTTCCTTTGGGACTGAATGGCTATAAGAGGAGGCAGGATAGAAACTTATGTTTACAATCATGGTGTTCAGTGTAGGTGTCACAATGCCACTAAAAAACCACTCAACACTCATATCACACTGATGAGGAACAATCATGATTCTATTTTTATTCATGCATAGAACACAACAACAATAATAACAACAATTAAAAATGCTCAGTCTGCATAGTGGAAAGCACTAAGTGATGAACTGTAAAAGTAGGCATGTGGCAAAAAATGTACTGTGATTTGGGGTAAGTTTTCTATATCTATAAAAGGAAACGCCTTCATTAAGAATGATGTTTTAAAAAGCTAATAAAACTTAAACATGGTACTTTTAAAATACAAGAGTAATGTAGAAAAGGAATGATGAAAAGTATGTAATTTAGATAATGGCTATACTAAATGCAGAATTATAACATTCAGTTATAAAAAGTTAATTAAGAACAATTGTATGCATGTATGTGCTTGAAGGTATAAGATTATTCATGCACCATAATTATACGAACAGGTTTATTTATTTTAAAAATATGGGTTAGGCTATTTCTTAACTTAAAAACTAGACTAGGCCGGGCGGTGGTGGCGCATGCCTTTAATCCCAGCACTTGGGAGGCAGAGGCAGGTGGATCTCTGTGAGTTAGAGGCCAACCTGGTCTACAAGAGCTAGCTCCAGGACAGGCTCCAAAGCTACAGAAAAACCCTGTCTCAAAAAACAAAAAAAAAAAAAAAAAAAAAAAACAACAACAACAAAAGAAAACAAAACACTAGACTAAAGGTAGAGTCAAAATTAAGTTGGTTATGGTAGTAATTTTTTCGTAGAGAATGTTTAAATTTTTTATTTTAAAAGATAAAAGATTTAATAAGTAAATTTAGCATGACAGAAAATATTGAGTCAATACACAAATATTACCTTTCTGTGCGTAAGAAAAACCTATTGGAAAAATTCTGTACGCATTTAAAATAATAGCAAATGTATACAACATACAGAGGTAAACTTAACTGAAAACCATAAAGTATTACTGATATAAATTGAATAAAAATGAATACTACATATATGTAAAAGGATTCTTAATATTGTTTAGATGGTGGTTCTCCCTTAAACAGCAGTATTGTTTGAAGAAATATTTTTAAAATTCTTCTTACTAAATCTACATTATTTAGCTCATCAGGGGAAATGGCATAAACACTGTCATTGTTCAATCTTTTATTTCAAGAGGAGCTAGCTTGTGGTGACATACTAACCAAGGAAGGAAGTCAATTCCTTCTAGCAACCAAAAGTAGTTAGATAAGGTATAACTAAATATTTCAGGGCAGCAAAATGTTCCAGTAGGTCAAGTCTTTGCAAGAGTTTGGTCATATGGACACACATGGTAGAAGGAGAGAACTGACTCCCACAAATTGTCCCTTGTACACTGTAGTAAACACACACACACACACACACGGGGGGGGGGAGGTAAATTCTCACTCATTCATATTCCCTCATTTTCTTCTAATAAATAAATGTAACGCACACTAAATTTCAGGTGAGGAATCAGGTCCATTATTTAGAAGACAGGATCTTATCTTCTAAATGCAGCAGGATGGAGAATAAAGTAAAGTAGGAACAGAGAGAAAATTTTACATAGACAAATAAAAACAAGAATTTGCAAAACAGAGTTCAGCAAAGTAGTACTATTCTGCAAGCAACAATGAACGCTATTTACATTTAAATAATAGAATGGAAAATGAGAATAAGAACAGTAACCAACAAAGTATTTTTTTGACTTGCAAATATTGGTTCTATAGTTCCTCTCTGTCACTTCCTAGCTATTAGAGTCAGGCCTGCTGACAAAAAGAGGGGAATCTTACCCAGCAATCCCCGAACATATTCAAAGACAATTTAGAGTGAAACAAAGGGAAAGGCTAGAAGGTTATTTCAAATGCAACATCACTGCAGGTAATACACACCCAATAATATGAAAAATGAGATGATAGAATAAGAATAAACTGATTTTGGCTATAAGACTTAAGGAAAGAGAAGCACTTTGGCTGTAGGTCTTGCAGTCCTTCTTTGGATTTCTTCTGTCTCTTCAACAGTATGGCTTACTTAATGCATCCCAGATCCTAATCTGAGTGGACTAAGAGCAAAAAAGATCCAGGATCCCCAGAATGGCTGGAGAAGGTACAGCTCATTAATCATTTAACAGTAGTAGGAGGTCAATATGGCAAGGGTGAAACATGGGTTATAACAAAGCAAAGATTAATCTTCCCAGACCACCCCTACCATTCTTCTTCCTGGGAGAAACAGCTGTATTACTATCCCTAGCCTCAAGCCATGCAGGGCAGATCTGGCCTCTCAGGAATAGAGAAACTACCTCTCCCACACACACAGGGCCTGCCATCGTAGATGCTGACTTTCTATTCTACATAATGAACATGTCTCAGGCCTGTAACTGTTGGGTCAACTGAAATGACAGCTCCCATGATAACAATGCCCGAAGACCCAAAAGTCTGTGTCATGACTTGCTTTTAAGTTAAAATGTCCCCAATCAGAGAAGCAAAGTGTCCAAGAGCAATACTTAACAGGGAAGACCTGACTCAGAAGAGCACTTCTGGGCTTCTGAGAGCTAAAGAGGAGCTTAGGAAGTGGCACCAGGTGACTGTACAAAGTTGAGGATGCTATTCAGCAGTAGTCAAAACCCTGGGCTCAACTCCAGCACTGAAAAAACATGTCAAAACACTGTGACCCTTGGGGTGCTAGTGATCTTGTAGGGCCCTAAACTACAATGTCAGTATGTAAGTGTTTACAGTCCTCTTTAAAGGTTACTTGACAGTTCGAGAATGGAAACAAAATGGTATTTCCAGAGCATTGGTCAAAGGGTCCTCCAGAGGGCTAAAGTAAAAAGAAATGTGCTAACAACTCTCAGGCACCCTGGGTCCTTTTGACAACTTCCCCCTGACACAAGGGTCACACAGGAAAGACTTAGTATCGAGACCCCAACGGAGATGAGAGCTTTCTTCATACATTCCATTTATTGTATCTTACGATGCTCTGTGCTGCCAGGTGCTTCCAACCTCTGTATACCTGGATGGTACGGAGTGATTCCCACTCCCTGTTCTCTTCTTAATTACAATAGACACTTTTCTGAATGAGAATTTTCAGAAGTAGTCATTAAAAGAAAGCAAAAAGATAACAGCTGACAAACTATCCTAGGAACATAGGAAGACATGCAAGAAACCAAGAGTTTCTAGGAAGCAATACAGAGAAGAAAGAAGATAAAAGTCAAGATAGTGTCGGGGCTTAAACAAACTGGACTCTGTTGAACCTCTCTTCCTCCTCACTGATGCTGCAGGTCTGCAAACCAACACAAGTACGATAGAACTCACATTCCCTACAAACAAGAGGCTATACGTGAAGGAAGAGAATTATGTGTGTGTGGCGGAGGCAGTTTCTAAGAACTAACCATTAGTGAGTGTCCAATATACCAGTGGGTACTGCACAGGTAGTTTTATTCATTTTTACTACCTCCTGCGGAACATGTTATATGGCTTAACATAGGGCAAAACTAAGAGATTAAGGACCATGCTAAAGAGTGATAAAGAAGAGACAAGAGTAGAATTGTCACCCAACTTGCTATGTTCCCCTCCCAGCCCCCATACTTCCTACAACAACTGTCCACTAATAGAAGAGTGACAGAATTGAATTCTCTCCAGGAGCAATTTCCCAAGGCTGTGTTTTCCATTTAGCTATTTCTGACTTAGTGATTTGTTTATAGATTGTTATCTTTTACCATAAAGATCTGTTTAATTTGAGGAGTTAGGAGCATATTAGTATGATGGCTTTCTACATAACAACTGTGTCATATATCAATTTAAATAAACATAACTTTGTAACAGCCAGGCTAGGTGCTGCTCAGCACTATAACCACATTCAACACCTGTGAGAATTTTGACAAAAATCATAAACGATAAGTCCAGTGAGCTGTTGCTTGTGAGTCAACTCACCCTGCAACACTGTTAAAAGTATCATTGTTCCCCAACCAAAGCAGGCCATACCTAGTAACATACATATAAAGAGGAGAATGGAGGAAACTGATTAATCTGAACATGGGTAAAGCAGAAATATGTAGTAACCAAAAGAATGACATCCCTTAGGAATAAGGTATACATAAAAATGTCCAGTTTTAAATTGACTTCAATAGTCAAATGGATTAGATCAGCTGTTTCAATTTGGTCATATATAATCATCATTTATGCATGATCCCAGACTCACTGCTCCAATCCTGCCACGTAGAAGTTCTGCTTTAACTGGTTGAATATGGCTCACACATTCATGGGCTTCTGAAACTCTGCAGGTATTCTAGTATGCAGAGGGGACTGAGAACCATACCTACATAATTCAGAGACACAAATAAACCAAGCTGTGGTGGCAAGGTTATAGTGTGCTAGCACCACACTAGGAGACAAATATTATTTAAACCTGAAATACAGAAAACAATGTCACAAAGAAAAACTCCCAGGACCTAGGACAAGAAAGTAGTAGGAACATCACCAGCGAGCCTCACCTCTAGCTGTTCTCCAAAAGAAACCAGCTCACTAAACTACTTACACAGAGGATTTAATTCTCTACTTCACAAATGAATAATTGAGTCTCTAATATGTGAAGGTACTTCCTAAAGATCAAAATAAAAATTTAATGCTAGAATGTCCCAGGTCCAACATCTTTTCTCTTCTCTGAACCTTCTGGAAAGCTATGTGCACATGCCAAGTTAACAGTTACTAGTCGGACAGAAGCTTTATCATTAAAAAAAAAAAAACCTCCCAAACACAGTGTAATTGTAGTGACATTTTCCACTGCCGAGCTTCAGCAGAGTCCTCAAAAAGAAGAAGGGATTTAATTCATAGCTCTTGGCTGTTAGTAACGTGGCAACTGGCAGAGCTTGGAGAAGGGAGAGAGGGGGGTCTTAAATAAGTAGTCTGCTGTGAACATGAGTTCTCCACATGCATGTGGTGAGCAGGAGACTCTCCAGGGCCTGGACAATCAGGGGCTTCATGAGAATCTTGAAAGTCAGGTATGTAAGTATCAGTTTAACATGCCAAGAGAGTCAAGAGACTATAAAAAAGGAAAAGAAATCGACACATCTTTACAGGGTTTAATTAGGAAAAGAAAACAACATAGAAACAGCATTTTTTTTAAAAAAAAACTTTATCTATAAAAGGTATTTAAAATCTGAATATTTCTTACCTTTTTTGACAGAGTAGCTATAAACTAAGCATAGAGTCTCATACATACTAGGTAAACGATGTGTCAATGAGCTACATCCCTAGACTCTACATTGTCCTGTTGTGGCTTTATTAAGTTTTCTAAATGGCAAACTTGGGATGTGACAAAGTACTTATCTCTCCAGCAGGGCAGGTCAGCATGACACTCTAGGATTGAAGTGAGTCATAGCAGATATAAAAGCTAACAATAAAAGATTTAATGGGATATTAAGTTCTCTCAGATGGAAAAATTTCAGATTTAAATAAACAATTTAAATAGTCAGAAAAAGGAAACAATTTCTCCCTCATTGAATGAAAACTATCAGGTTAAAACTATATAAAGGTCAAATACATGCTGATAGGAAAAGAATATAAAGCAGAACAAGATAGGAAAGGCATAATTATTTCAACAGAGTGAACTCACACTCTATATGACAAGGTGGTTCTTGCTGTTTTCAGATGATTCTAGAAAATAACTTTCAATGCTGATGTGAATGGACACTGCTACTTCCTATCTCTCTCAATGTGAATACAGATCTTGTGCCTTAGAGCCTCTCTGACACTAACAGGGCTTGCCGTTAGAATACCAGACATACATTTTACACAGTGCTAATGTGAGCGAGAGACCTCAGTGCACTGACTGTATTATTCATGTTTATGAGATCAGAAATTTAATTGACCTGAAAATTATTTTCACGTCCTTCCTCTTCAATCCACATTCTTTAGTTCTGTGTGTTAGGAGCATATATGGAGCTGTGTATCACTGTGAACTCAGGCATACATGCATTCTACTATGGTTTTTAGACTATGATTCCTTTTCCTTTATTTTTGTTTCATCTGAATTAGCATAAATGAACACAAATTGTCTAAATGAGTTGTGGTATCTCTTTAAATAACTCTCAATGATTTTTAAGACTTTATTCATCTAACGGTAAGGATTTAGGACAAAGGATCATTACATACCATAATCAGTGATTTTACAGGACACCAAGTACAGCTCTTTCAGGTTTTGTCCCTCCTTTGCAATGACCTCCACACACCTGAAACACACAAAGTGGTGGTGTTATACTAACATATCCCACTTAAATGAGCAAGGGTTGGGCCACGCATCCACAAGAAGAGGTCAAAGGTCAGTAGTGCCAGAATGTCCCAGTCCTCTCAGCTTTCAACACCTCATTCAAGGAGTCTCAGGGAGTCTCATGTTCTCTGCTTCCAAGTTAAGTGCTCTGTTCCTGAACGTTCTCATTAAATCCTTGTCTGATCCAGGAGATATTCCTGTAAGACCACTGTGAATTTGGGTACAAAAAGCTGATAAACCCATGTAGTATAATGAATGTATCACATATAAAATAATTAACTAAAATTGCAGTATATAGGTGACAGTTATTTTGAAGGAATGATAATTATTCTGAGTCTAATTTTTTAATTCTGAAATTTGATATCATCAAATGCACATTTGCAGAAATTTTACTCAACATAAAATCAAAAATTGTAAAAATCTGTAACTTTTTTAAAAAAAAACAGAACATACAAGAACGATAAAACTTTCACTTTAAACATATTTCATTTTTAATATTTTAAATAAATGTTTATATAGATTATTAAGTATACACAGTCATATAATATTTTAAAAATCTTTTTGATTTTTTACTTAAGTTAAAAGATTTTTCCATACAGCCTGAGCAGCACTAGAGTAGAGAATTTAATGAATTTTAAAAATACTGGTTAACCACGCTACCTAATTCATAGCTCGGTTCACTATAATATCAGAAAGCTGGACTGTCAGACTGACATACAGGTATGGGTGCCCCTAATGCAGTCCCTGTTTTAATCTGTATAGATAGCAGTTAAGTAAAAGGGTAAAAAGCAAAAGAGTCATTAACCTTTTCTAGGAAGTAAGGATCAAGCAATTTGATACCTGTGTGTACAATCTATCAAAACTCACTTGACATCCATCTCTGTCTTTCGGATATTTCATTTGTTGCCTAGCTTATTTGTAGGTATCTTCATAAAATGTCAGGGAATTTTATACAATTTTATCCCATATAATTCATTATTGAAGGTTAAATTAGTAAGAAAGACATATTTTTCTTTTAAAGTACTTTTATAGAATTTGGTCCTAATGGAATGATAAACATTTCATTCCCAAGGCAGCTAGGCAAACATGCTTCTTTGGCTATTTTACCTAAAAAGATTCATGATTAAAACATGTTTTTCCATAACTACAGCAGAGAACTTAAAACACAATACAATTATGATTGACACAGATTATTGTGAAGGTAAACTTTAAGCCTAATTTCATATCATTTGGCTTTAATGCAGCATTTTAATAAGTTCATAAAAAGAAATGCTAAAAGAAGAAATGAAACAGTTCAAGCAAAGCCCACATGTTACATGACTTACAATAAATTTTCTCATGCTAAGAATAAAAAATAAAAGCCACAGATTACTACAAAATCCTAATGATTCAAAATTTCCTAAAACACTTTCTGCAATATTGAAGATCCACATTTTACAATCCTTAATTGGATTAAAAAGATAATTCAATATGTTGTGGCGACATTAAAAAAGTAATTGTATTTTGTTCTCATTCTTCATACAAATAAATCAAAATGTCTGGTTTATGACTGACTGTGAGAGACACTAAGCAAATGCAGTCTCTTGTTGTATCTATTCATCTTCAATCTATACTGGATATGCCACAAACACATAAAAACATTACGGACTCACAGAGACGGCTGGAGGGAGCGGATAACAGAAAGAATGCTGCTATACCAGGGAACCAAACACTGCTTCATAACAACAGAACCAGCATGCATTTAAAACAAGACAACCATGGATGATGATTACCCCCGAACAGCTGAATGACAGAGAACATTAAGGTTTCCTCCCCCCCCCCAAAAAAAAGACGGAGAAATGGACAGGATGTGTAGATGATTATGAGTAGATACTGCAAAACCATGCAGTTTGCTTGAGAGATAATACATTAACAAAACAAACTATATCTTGAAGGGGGTTACAGCAAAAATTTTAATTTTAAATCATACATTGATGAGATATTTGATGACAGAATTTTCAAGTTCTATGAATCTAGACAGAAATTTTCTCTTTTGGGGGAGATGGTTGAGATAGGGCTTTTCTGTATAGCTTTGGCTGGAACTCACTATGTAGACTAGGCTGGTCTCAAACTCACAGAGATCCATCTGCCTCTGTCTCTTGAGTGCTGGGATTAAAAGCATATGACACCTCCAGCTGAGACTGAAAATCTTAATACAATGTTAAAACACACACAGAGCTGAATAGTGAAAATAAGCAGCTAAGGCAGTATTGTAGATATCTGAAAATGGAGTCGGTTTGTGTTATTCTGCTACTGTAAACTGATGGAAATACCCAGCACTGCTCATCCTTGGCTAGTTTCTAAAGACTTGTAATTCTGCCAAGTGTGGCTTCTCAGGCGTCATGGTATGGGTCTAGATGAGGCCAGGGTAGGGACAAACCTTTTCCCCTCACACTTGTAAAGTCCATCCCAGAACACATTTAGAGGAAGCACTACAGTATAACACATCTATGAAGCACACTTGCCCTGTTTTACGCAGAACACATTTAGAGATAGCACTACCGTGTAACACGTCTATGAAGCACACTTGCCCAGTTTTACAAAGGCTCTTGGTATGAGCACACCCATCTCATTGTACAATATGCAAGTAGAAAAAACTGGCGAATAATACAAATGATAGAAATTTTCATGACAGGTACTTAGGAAAAATTTAAGGGGCATTTTCAAACACTTTAGAAAGATAAAAATGCTTTCCAGGTGATGATTTTTGACGGTCCTGAGCAGTGTGACTGAGACACACAGGACATTTAGGACCTATGTGTCTCCATTCCTATCCCTATTCATATATATCACACAAGAGAACACTCTATCCAAAAAAAAAAAAAATTACATTGGTTCACAGAGGCAAGCCACGAGCACCTATAACCAGAATCTAGAATTTAAAATGTTTCCACCCTTTCTATACTTTGTCCCCATCATCCCAAAGGACAGATCCCTCACTATTACATGACAAGCATTCTACATAGATCCAGGGGTTCTCATAACAATATAGGAATTAAAAAGAGAGAAAGAAACACAAACTCCTTAGGGGAAGTAGTGAGATTATAAAGGGTAAATTCATAACACAGAAAAAAATGACATAATAGATGCCAAAAAATATCAGAAACTGTTAAAAGTATTCCATGCAATCACACCCAGCTAGGCCATGACACCCTGCTCCTGGGCTCTGAGAACTCAAGGGAAGCATATCCTTAGCGACAGGAAGGAAAGTCTGAAGACACATTCCCAGCCACATCTGTAAGGGATCAAGGAGCAGACTCCTGCCTTCCTTGGAGATCTTAGATCATTTGCTTCAAAATGAGGCTCTACGTAAACATTTTCTTCCAGATCAAATGTCTTGGGTTCACTTAGATATTCTTTAGTTTATTCTGAATTGATTGTCCTTAGATTATATTCTTGCTTTTAGGCTTCAGCAAGGATGTGAAGAAAAAAACTTTAAAGTCTTACTATTGTAAATTACTAAGTAACAGTTGAGAATGAATATATATAATATATAGTCTCCTTTTCTCTTTTAGAATGGCGAAAAGTGTCAGAAAGCCTTCTCTAAGATAGTCAGAGTCCAAAATTATTTTTGATAATTTTGCACTCACTTGCTTTTAAGAATGTCTAAAATACACCCGAAGCATTTTGTAAAATTTAAAAACTGAAAGGTTATTTTGTGAGATATATAAGGTGGATTTTTTTCTTTTCTTTCTTTAAGAAAAGAAAGCATTTCTCAGTTTTGGTGGAGAAAAAAAAATCTGTCTTCTTAGCAATAGATTCCTAACCACCTGATTTAGGTGAAGGGTAAAGGTTAATGAATTAAGCTGTGTAAGCTTCCACATTATCAAAGGAATTCAAAAGAGCCTTGAATTATGGAAAACAATGACCCATTCTACATACATACCAAGTTTTTATGTTTTTTTGTCTCCTACTCAAAAGCCAGAACATGGCATTAGTGACAATTGAAAAGAACTAATGAGGAAATATGACTACGCTGTTTGCAAGAGGATTGTCCTGAGAGACCTTGTTACTGTTTGGGATGGACTTGAAACCGAAAAGAAGCTAATTGGAGCTGCCAGACACTGGTTTGCAAATCTTACTTTAAAGGACAGGCTCAATCACCTTCGAGGTGTGAAAAGAAATATCCCCATTAGAGATGCATTAGTACAGGGCTTGGTGGAGCTCTAAAGACACTTTGGGATGCTCCCTCCAAGCCACACTCCTATCTGAACAACAGACACAGCTATAAAGAGAGAAAACTGCAACAAGACAAAAACAACCCCAGAGATTAAAAGAAGAAAATGTACAGAGTGCTCTAAAGAAGTTGGTAAATACGTACAAAGCTCAGTGTGTTTAAGGTTGGATAAACATGGAGCTGAAACCTCACAACTCAAAAGACACCATAGAAGTGACTTACATGAAGGTTCTAAAAACAGAACTGGATTTCAATCACTTCTAAAACTAAGAGCGTTACTGAGTTATATGGGCTGTAGACAGACAAACCACAATACACGTGAATGTACACCACACACACACACACAGACGCGCACGCACACACACACACAGACGCGCGCACACACACACACACCTACCTGAGAAAGGAATTGACAGCTTACAAGCTCTAAACAGAGGAGCAGGGAGGAAGTGAGGCCCCAAATATTGGTGAAGGATCCGTGCTAATTCACAGATGGGCTACTTAAGTGATACCAGAGGTTGCCAAAACATAATTTGGCATCTGACAAAAAGCATAATGACATCTGATTGATTTTTTTTTGAAGTCTGAAATCGAGTTCTGCTGAAGAATAATCTAATCGCAGTGCAAGTAATTTATAAGTGTGCCATGCTTTTAGAATATGTGAAATATCACAAGGTTTAAAGAAAGGAAAATTTATAAAAAATTATTTTTAAATTCAAGAATTTGACTAGTTTTCTTATTTGAATAAAATCTATGAGCATTCTACTTGTAGGTACTTTTTCTAGCAACAGGATAGCTTAGCCTTATAGAAACAGAGTGATAGAATTATTTTGTCTTTAGGTTAATCAATTGAACTTGGTGTACAAACATAAGATTATTTCAGGAATTTGGCATATGTAACCAAGTTGATACATTGAGAACATTTTGTATTTCTCCATGTCTTTTCTCATAAATGCTCTTCTATGCAACACCAATAACTGCAGAGTTACCAAATACAAAGTCACGTCTAACTTTCACGAACGCTTGTCAAGATATTTTCATAGAAGATATATAAGCTGATTTTTTAAAAGATTGATTTGCAATTAAAATGCTAACTCATTTACTCAAAAAACATTCTTAATATACCACAGGGGTAGAAACTACGAGTGACATGCAAAATGTCACCAGCTCCACCAGTTAGCAACAATTATCTTGGGACACCAATTAAGTTCTCATTTACCAAATGTCATTCTCTAGAAAGCCAGTAACTGATTAGTGAATCTGAGATCTACTTAGGCAGACATTTCCCACTGAAACGGCAGCAGATTCATGTCCATTCTATCCCACAGAAAGGTTAAAAAATGACCATTGTAGAAACTTGTTCCTGTGGTTTTCAGACAGGAGAAGCATCTCAAAAGGCAGGCAAGACTTCAGGTCCCTGAATTTGTGGCCCTTCCTAGGGTTACAGACTTCTGAGGAGGAGAAGGCAGAGCATCGGTCACTTTCTTTCCAGGCACTGGTAACTGCCCTGAAGCGCTCTCAGCATCAGCTGGGTTCTGCTTATGAGTTATGGAACTCAGCAAAGAAAGAGTAACACGACAGCAAACAGAGTTTCTCTCTGTATTTATTAGTGTCATCATGAACAACTCACATGGAAAATAGTTCTATCTATATATCAAAACACGCATTAATTGAATTTAAATGCTTAATACAATATTTAAAATAGTCTTCTGGCGGAATAAGGCTTACATGTAAATGGTACATTTCTTTGACCTACCAAGAAACAAAATACCTGAAGTTTTTCTAAGAGACAGAAAAGGAAACTTAAACTAACAAGTTTATAATAAATTTGAGTCTGGCATTAATGCTTTGAGTATTTTATTTAAAATTTTATTTTTAATTTAGTCAGTGCTCTGTCCTTTTTACCACAAGTCCATTAACAAACTAAGCTAACTTTTGGGGAGCATTCCATAAACCAAGCAAGAGGGCAGAAAATATGCTAACTTCTACTTATTTAAAATCAACATTTTTATCAAATGTAAAATACGGTCAAGGTACATCATTATATAATGATGAACGTAATGCTTGTAATTGTGAAGGATCAAATACTATTTATTTTTATTATTAATATTAGTATTCATAACCATGAATACAGAACTGTAAGTATCTTCAGAATTACTAAGATTCAAATATAGGCAGTCATTTTCAGGGTGAATGGAAACACTAGGAATTGTAAGACAAAAATGAAGGAGAGACATCCACTAATAAAGATCCTTCAAATTATTAAGTTTTTTTTCACTGAGAAAGAAATATGGTAGTTTGGAAATAGTTACTGCTAAAAACCTTCTGTGGTTTTGCTGTTGTCTGGGGGCTCCATCAGTTCATCTTCAATGACCGAGGGGCGTCCAGACACTGCACAACATGGATGAAGCTAGAACTGGTGCTGTCCTTTGGTATCCTGACAGTTTAATACAGAGAGGAGATGAAAAGATCTTATCAGTCTACGCGTTACACAAATTTACTGTGCGGAGGAAAGCTTAGACACTTGTAAAAAACAGACATTTGAAAACATCAGCATTGGGATCCACTGTGGTGAGCCGCAGTGTAAACATGAGCACTGGGATCCACTGTAGTGAGCCGCAGTGTAAACATGAGCACTGGGATCCACTGTAGTGAGCTGCAGTGTAAACATGAGCACTGGGATCCACCGTGGTGAGCCGCAGTGCAAACATGAGCACTGGGATCCACTGCAGTGAGCCGCAGTGTAAACATGAGCACTGGGATCCACTGTAGTGAGCCGCAGTGTAAACATGAGCACTGGGATCCACTGTAGTGAGCCGCAGTGTAAACATGAGCACTGGGATCCACTGTGGTGAGCTGCAGTGTAAACATGAGCACTGGGATCCAC
>PVIU01013376.1:13989-56295 GCA_004026605.1 Ondatra zibethicus | reverse complement strand
CTGAATGAGCATATGATCAAACCAGACTCTCTGAATGTGGCGGCGAAAGTTGGCAGATGGAGAACCCACAAACAATGACACCAGGACCTATCTCTTCTGCATGTATTAACTTTTTGAGAACCGAGTCTTTTTTGAATGCACTCCTTCCTAGGCCAGGAGGGATGGGGGTGGGCCTTGGACTTCCAACAGGGCAGGGCACGATGCCCTCTTTCAAGGAAGAAGGGGGAGGGAGGAGGGGTGGGGGGTAGTGGGAGGGGACCGGGAGAAGGGGAAGAAAGGAAAAAATAATTTTTTTTTTATCTTTAATTATGTTCTTGAATGGAAAAAATAAAACAAAACAATGTATGGAAAAAAAAATAAAGAGACTGCCTTGGTCTTTTGATAGGGCAGCCCTTAGGTGGACATAGTAGACAGAACAGAATCCTGGAAAAAAGGTAGTGTGACAGATGCCATGCTTCTCCTGCCCAACATGGACACTGGTTAAACTCATACCGGTAAGCCACGTCCTCGTGGTAAACACAGATTAAAAAAAATGGGTTAATCAAAATGTGAGAGTTAGCCAATAAGAGACTAAAACTAATGGGCCAGGCAGTGTTTAAGTAAATACAGTTTCTGTGTAATTAGTTCGGGTGTAAACTAACCAGATGGGACAAAGCAAGAGGCCCTGTGCCGGGCACAAAAAAACACAACCTGCTCCTCATACTACACATCATTAGTATATTAATATAATTTAAAGTGTACAATTCTGGACAGTATTAGTTCTCAGTTTACTCATATTATAGAAATGATAAGGCTTTTTTCTGACAACCTATTGCTTTTGTCTGAGCTTTGATGTGTGACAAACAAAGCACAAATAAGACGATAACACATATTACTTTAATTATTAACGTGGGAAGACATTTTAAAAGAATGATTTTCAATTTTTCAATGTTTTCATTTATTATTTTATTGAAAATATATTATTTTTCATACACTATATCTTGATTGTTGTTTCCGTTCCATCTACTCCTCCCATTTTTTCCATCCCACACCTCTAAATCTATTCACATTTTGTCTCTTATTAGAAAAGAATGGCCTCCTAAGAGATAGCAACCAAACATGACAAAATAAAATATAGTAAGTTAAGCGAAAACCAACACATTGAGTTTGGACAAGACTGTTGTGCCCATGTTGAGAACCCCAGAGAGACCACCGGAATACAGTCAAGTCCAGAATGCAAAATCAAGGTTTATTTCTGGGATTACTGGGAGTTCCCCACACATATGAGCACAGCACAGTAGGGAGAGCTCTTGTTCCTCATTTGGGGTTGACATATATAGGAAAAAAACTGCAACCCAGGTTTACTTAGAATCAAGGGTGTTGTCCTTGCTGAATACAGGGTATGGGCTACTTCTACAGTACAGGGTATGGACTACTTCTGCTTCTGTGCATGAACTCTGCCCTCCACCCATGTTGTTGGGTTTTCTGTCCTGCCCGGTTACCACAATCATTAAGTCCCAAAGAAATCACACAGAGGACTACATTAGTTATAAACTGATTGACCCATTAGCTCAGGCTTCTTGACTCTTATAATTTATATTAGCCCATTATTCTTGTCTATGTTGGCCACATGGCTCTGTACCTTACTCAGTGGGGCAGTCACATCTTCAGTCTTTTGTGGTCTGGTCAGGACTGCAGAAGGAATGGTCTTCCTTCTTCCTTCTGTTCTCATTGACGTGCCTCTACTTCCTGTCTGGTTGTCCCACCTATACTTGCTGCCTGGCTACTGGTCAATTAGCATTTACTTAAAATATAATTGACAGAATATAGACATTTGTCCCACAGCACATCCCCCCTATTTTTTTAATAACAAGAACTCTGAATCTAATATTCTTTGTTTAGCTTTTCTCCTGACCATTAGCCATAACAACTTGTAACCAACATTCTAAACAAAAGAAAATAGCCATAGTCCATTTTTGGGGATGTGGGCGTGGTCCTCCAGGTTACTTCCTGCTAGTTGGGGGGTAATCTTATGGGGATCTAAAGAAAATTTAGAATTATGATCAAGTGCTGACTGGAGTATCCTGTGTAGCTTGATCATCTCAGGCAGCATCTTGAATCTGTTCTGGATGTAGAACTCAGACATCTGTCCCATCTGTTCCTACTAGAGATTTCTCAGGTGGTCTTCCTTCCTCAAACCTGATTTTTCTTAACTCAGAATGAATCCACAGCCTCTCATTTCCTGTGGAAATCTACCTGCCTCTGCCTCACAAATAATATGACTAAAGGTATGTGCCACCATACCTAACTACTCTTGTTCTTTTTTATTTTAAAAACTTTAACCATTTTCCTTACTCTCCCAAGCTTGCAAATATTTTTAACACACTGTATACCATTTAGAGGGTTTCTTCATCTCATGGCTGACGTACTGGCCAGAGCCATGTTTATTGCCACAACTCTATGGCATTTCAAGGTCCCTGCTACAACCAAAAAGCATTAAGTCAGGTTTTGCAGCTAAAGCTGAGTCAGGAAGCCTCCCTTAAATGAGAGTGCTTGCTAGAGCGAACTCTAGCAAGCAGAACAGACCTGAGAAATTGCTGTTACCAAGAAGCCATGCTGTACTCTACTCTTTTCTGTCTAGAATTACTTCCCGAGGTCTTTTATGCTTTAAGTGGATGCAGTTGTCCACGTTGGGTGACATTTGTTGTCGGGGTTTCTGTCCTGCCCGGTTAGCACAATCATTAAGTCCCAAAGAAATCAAGCAGAGGTCTATATTAGTTACAAACTGATTGGCCCATTATGTCAGGCTTCTAATTCACTCTTATAACTTATATTATCCCATTATTCTATCTGTGTTAGCCATGTGGCTCAGTACCTTATTTAGCAGGGCAGTCACATTTTGTTTCTTCTGTGGTCTGGTCAGGACTGCAGAGGAATGGGCTTCCTTCTTCCTTCTGTTCTCATTGACCCTCCTTTACTTCCTGTCTGGTTGTCCCGCCTATACTTCCTGCCTGGCTACTGATCAATCAGTGTTTATTTAAAATATAATTGACAGAATATAGACATTTGTCCCACACCACCACCAAGCAGTTATTTCAGCTCTTGTATAGACTACAAAGCTGGGTGTTGACAGGGGGCTAGCTGCTAGGGACAATCAGTCTGCACTTTTGCAAATATTTCTGTTTCCAGCTAACTCTTGATGCTGAAAAGAGCTCAAAGCCAGTGTCTTAACCAGCTTCTGATCAAGCAAAGTTTTTAAAAAAATTTTATGTCCTTAAAAAGACAATCCACCAGAAAGAATAGTGTCCCAAGTGCCAGCACAAGAATCTGAAACCCATTCTTTCACACATACTAAGCTAAAAGTTTTAATATACACACAGAGAACCTAATGTAGACTGGTTCTAGGTCACCAGCATTAGCAGATACCTTCCATCAGAGTGAGCACATTCCATTGAGACACCAGATTAATTTGGTGTGTATCATTAAATCTGTACTTTATTCACTACCTCACCACCCATAGACAGGTTTCTAAGACCCAAGCCACTCTGGATGTTACCACTCTCCTCCACCCAGTAGCTATCAATTTCAAATAACTCTTCAGGTAATGGTAGGACTTCGTATCCACCTCTTGATTATTGATGAGAATTTTCTTTCTTTTAATTTTTTTATTGATTTTATTGAGCTATACATTTTTCTATGCTTCCCTCCCTCCCTCTTCCCTCCCCTTCTTCCCCATGGTCCGCATGCTCCCAATTTACTCAGGAGATCTTGTCTTTTTCTACTTCCCATGTAGATTAGATTCATGTATGACTCTCTTAGAATCCTCATTATTGTCCAGTTTCTCTGGGAATGTGAATTGTAGGCAAGTTTTCTTTTCTTTATGTCTAAAAGTCACTTATGACTTTATCACTTATGAGTGAATCCATATGATGCTTGTCTTTCTGGGTCTAAGTTAGCTCACTCAATATGGTGTTTTCTAGATCCATCCATTTGCCTGAAAATCTCAAGGTGTCATTTTTTTCTGTGTAGTACACCATTGTGCAAATGTACCAAATTTCCTTATCCATTCATTGGTCAAGGGAATTTAGGTTGTTCTGACTAGGACAAACAATGCTGCTATGAACATAGTTGGGTACATGTCCTTGTTGTATGATTGAGCATTCTCTAGTTATATAGCCAAAAGAGCCAAAAGTGCTGGGTCTTTTATTGTTTGTTTGTTTGTTTGTTTTTTCACATTTAATTTTTTTATTATTGCATTATAAATAGTACCATTCAAAATTTCCACCTCCTCTGCTCCTCTCATTTCCCTCCCGCTCCTCCACTCCCCCTTCCCTTTTCCCCTCCAGTCCTAAGAGAGGCCAGGTTACCCTGCCCTGTGGGAAGCCCAAGGCCCTCTCGCCTCCATCCAGGCCTAGGAAGGTGTGAATCCAAACTGACTAGGATCCCAAAAAGCCAGTACATGCAGTAGAATCAAATCCCAGTGCCATTATCATTGGCTTCTCAGTCAGTCCCCATTGTCAGTCATATTCAGAGAGTCTGTTTCGGAACACTGGACTGAGCTCCCAAGGCCCAGTTGAAGAGCAGAAGGAGGGAGAAGATGAACACAGAAGTCAGAACCGCAAGGGATTCGTCCACCCATTGAAATGGTGTGCCCGATCTAGTGGGAGCTCACCAAGGCCAGCTGGACTGGGACTGAACGAGCATATGATCGAAACAGACTCTCTGAATAGTGCTGGGTCTTGAAGAAGGTTGTTTCCTAATTATCTGAAAAATTGCCACACTAATATTCAAAGGGGCTGTACCAGTTTACACTCCCACCAGCAATGCAGGAGTGTTCCTATTACCTCACATCCCCTCCAGCATAAATGGTCATCAGTGTTTTTGATCTTGGCCATTCTTATAGGAGTAAGACAGAATCTTAGAATTGTTTAGATTTGCATTTCTCTGAAGGCTAAGGATGTTGAGAATTTCCTCAAGTGTCTTTTAGGAAGTGGTCTCCTGTGCCAATGTGTTCAAATGTACTGTTTAGTACCTTTTCTCTTCTACGAGGTTCATTGTGGTTGGCCTTATGTTGAGGTCTTTGATCCACTTGAACTTGAGTTTTGTGTGTGGTGATAGATATGGGTCTATTTTCATTCTTCTACATGTTTAGATCTAGTTATGACAGCAACATTCATGGAATATGTTTTCTTTTTCCCATTTAATATTTTTGATTCTTTGTCATAAATCACATATTTGAAGGTGTGTTGATTGATATCTGGGACTTTGATTCAGTTCCATCAGTACTCCTGTCTGTATTTATGTCAATACCTGGCTGTTTTCAATACTGTGGCTCTGTAGTAGAGTTTGAAGTCAGGGATTGTAATGCCTCTAGAAGTTCCTTTATTGTACAGGATTGTTTTGTCTATCCTGGCTTTTTTTGCCCTTCCATATGAAGTTAAGTACTATTCTTTTGAGGTCTGTGAATAATTTTTCTGGAATTATGATGGGTATTGCATTGAATCTGTAGATTGCTTTTGACAAGATTGCCATTTTTACTATGCTTGTTTTCCATACCCAAGAGCATGGGAGATCTATATTGACACCAAAATACTCAACAAAATACTTGCAAACTGAATCTAAAAACACATCAGAAAAGTCATCCACCATGATCAAATCAGCTTCATCCCAGAGATGTAGGGATGCTTCAACATATGAAAATCTGTCAATGTAATCTACCAAATAAACAAACTGAAAAATAAAACCACATGATCAGCTCATTAAATGCTGAAAAAGCCTTCAATAAAATACAACACCCCTTCATGTTAAAAGTCTTGGAGAGAGCAGGGATATAAGGAGCACACCTAAACATAATAAAGGCAACATATGGCAAGCCGACAGCCAACATCAAACTAAATGGAGAGAAACCCAAGCAATCCCACTGAAATCAGGAACAAGACAGGGTTATCCACTCTCTCCATATCTATTCAATATAGTTCTTGAGGTTCTAGCTAGAGCAATAAGGCAACAAAAGGAGATCTTGGGGATACAAATCGGAAAAGAGGAAGACAAACTCTCACTATTTGCTGATGATATGTTAGTGTACATAACCACCCCTAAAATTCTACCAAGCAACTTCTACAACTCATAAACACTTTCAGTAATGTAGCAAGATACAAGATAAACTCAAAAAATCAGTAGCCCTTTTTTATACAGATGATAAATGAACTGAGAAAGAAATCAGAGAAACATCACCCTTTACAATAGCTACAAATAGGATAAAATATCCGGGATCAACTCTAACCAAACAAGAGGAACACCTATATGCCAAGAATTTCAAATCTTTGAAGAAAAAAATTGATGGGGATTTTCAGACTTTAGCTTATACAGATCCTATGAATGCTGTCAGAAATGCAGTGAGTTCATATGTGCAACTGTCCTCTTATGTCCTGAAGATACAGTTTTCTTGAAGTTATTTATCACTTCTGGCTCTTACCCTCTTTCTCTCTCTTCCAAAATGATTCTTTACCAGTTGTGGGTCTCTGGGTTAATTGAAATATAATTCAAAAAGAAATTTTTCTGATGAGGGATGAAATATTTTACCAATCTAAGGTTATGATTGTAAAATAGTAGGAGTCAATTTAATACTGTATTCATTTATCAGGATAGTAATAGTCCTCATTATCTATGGTCTATGACCTCTCTAGCCATAGGTTCTGGGCTCCAATAATTATGATGGGTATGGGTTCATCATATGGATCCTGCTTTAGTTAAAATCAGAGCAAGGTTGGTTATTCCCATATTAATGCCACTGTTTCAGCAGTGAGACTTTCTTTCCAGGCCAGTTTTTTATGTATCTCTCAGGGTTTATACCTAGTTAAAAGTTAATATTGCTTTTGTCCTCTGGCAAAGTGCATAACAACTTCCAGTGCCATGATAATCTAGTCAATAAGAATGAAACAATTCGCACTCCATTATTTCCATTTAAAGGACGTACCTTTTTAAGGATGCAATGTAATTCAACTCCCTATATTTAAAACGATAAATGCCTTACCTATTAATATATTCTATGTCTGTAACATTCCAAAATACCTGTTCAGTAGTTTTGTTTATTTTATTTATTTATCTCTTGTTTCACACACACACACACACACACACACACATATATAATTTTATTGAATCATTTTTCATACCAATCACAGCTCCCTCTCCCACCCCTCACTCCCACCCTTCCACCATTTCACCCTCATTCACTCCTTACAAAGGGTAAAGCCTCCTGTGGGGAGACAGCAAAGCCTGGCACATTGATTTGAGGCAGAACCTAGCCCATCCTTCCCCACATCTAGGTTGAGCAAGATATCCCACCATATGGAATGGGATTCAGTGAGCCAGTTCATGCAATAGGGATAGATCCTGGTCCCATTTCCATGAGTCCTACAAACATACCAGGCTACAAAACTGTTACCTATATGCAGAGGTCCATATTCAATCCCATACAGAGTTTCCACAAGTTATAAACACTTATGAATGTTTTACTTTTTCCTGATAAAATGAATATTGTTCCTTAATTGGCCATAATCTATCAAACAGTATGCAATGAATCACATATACACATCTATTCTGCTCCATTTGATATTCTACTTTAACAGCTATTGCAAAAAAATACTTTTGAATTCCATGTGCAAAAGACAGTGAGGGGCTTTTAAGGTATCTTCTGTACAAGATTGAGAAACAATAAACACAGTACCAATGGTGACCAAGAAATATATGATTAAAATGGAGCAGGCATATTTAAAGAGCTTTATTAGTCTAATACACTTCTCCTCCTCAGTGAAATTTCATAAACTGAATTTCATAATAATGTCAGGCTGTGATTCTGATCCTGTCAACTCCTAACTGCCTCTATTAGTACATTTCATTTTTGTGTCATACTTTATTTAATGTGTAACAGGCAACCAGGTGATAGTAAAATATTTCTAGAAATTATATTTTAACATAGTTAAATTGCCAAGTGTTTAAAACAACTCTTTTTCTATGGTAATAGCACCAGATTTGTGATTACGTATTCAAGCTCACTTTTTGATAATAAGTCTAACACTAAATCCCAACGGATGGATCTAATTCTATTACCGAAAATTCTCACAGAGAAACTCCAGGCCTTCTGTGTGAAAAAATGGATAAACTATTTAAAAAAACCTATATTCTGCATGTTAAATTGTCCTGAGTTAATTTCATATATGTAATATTTGATAGAAATTTGCCTTCTTGTATAACTTGAAGTATTAGTATTAACTTTTAAAGGCTTCTTTAATAATATACAAACAAAACAAATGTATCAGATATTACCTATCAATCTTATACTTTTCTTCTGTATTTTGTAGACACTGTGTTTGAACCAGCATGTAATGATAAAATGTTTAAATTTTCTTTTGACAAAAGGGCTACGTGTAATCCACATGGAGTATTTTCTTTTTTATAATTTCTTTTATTTTTTTAAAGAAAGCAAACTACCTTTTTTTTCATTTTACATTCCAATCCCAATTCCCACTCCTTCTCTTCCTCAAAATCCCTTAATTTATCCACCCACCCCACCACCCATCGATTCCTCAGAGAGGGTAAGTCACAGTGCTTTAGGGAAGGTCCAAGGACCCCCCTACTATTTCTAAGGTGAGTAAGGTATTCATCCAAAGAGAAGAGGTTCCCAAAAAGCCAGCACAAGCAGTAGGGCTAAATTCTGGTGCCACTGCCATTAGCTCCTCAGTCTGTCTCAGCTATACAACTGTCACATTCAGAGAGACCAGTTTGGACCTGTACTGGTTCCTTCCTTATCCAGCTGGAGTTGGTAAGCTCCAATTAGTTCAGGAAAACTGTTTCAATGGATGTCCCCATCTTGGTCTTGACCTCTTTGTTCATATTCTCATTCCTCCCTTCAACTGGACTTTGGGAACTCAGCCCAGTACTCCTTTGTGGGTCTCTGCCTCTGTTTCAATCAGTTGCTGAATGAAGTTTTTATGGTGACATTTAAGATATTCACCAATCAGACTATAGGGCAAGGCCAGGTCTGACACCCTCTCCTCTTTGCTTAGGGTCTTAACTGGGGTCATTCTTGTGGATTCCTGGAAATTTCTCTCGTGTTGGGTTTTTTACTTGCCCCATAGTCCTTATCTCAATCCAAATATCTTTTTCTTGCTCTCATCTCTGTCATTCCTCCATCTCGACTATCCCTTTCCCTCAAGTTTTCATCCCTTCTTTCTTTCTCCCCTCCTTTTGCCCTTCCACCTTCCCTTTTTTCCCCACCCCCATGGTCCTAATTTTGTCAGGCAATCTTGTCTATTTCCCCTTTCCAGGGTGATCTTTGTATGTTTTTTTAGGGTTCACCTTGTTACTTAGCTTCTCCAAGATAACGAACTATAGGATAAATATCCTTTGCTTAACAACTAATTTCCTCTTATGAGTGAGTATATACCATGTTCATCTTTTTGGGTCTGGGTACCCTCACTCAGGATTTTTTTTTATAGTTTCATCCATTTGCATGCAAATTTCAAGATGTCATTGTTTTTTAATGCTGAGTAGTACTCTAATGTGTAAATTGCCACATTTTCTTTATCCATTCTTGGGTTGAGGGGCATCTAGATTGTTTCCAGGTTCTGGCTATTACAAATAATGCTGCTATGAACATAGTTGGGCAAATGTCTTTGTAGTGTGATTGAGCATCTTTTGGATACATGCTCAAGACTGGTATTGCTGGGGCCTAAAGTAGGTTGATTCTGAGAAACTGCCATACTTATTTCCAGAGTGGCTGTACATGTTTGCCTTCCCACCAGCAATGGATGAATACTCTCCATATTTCACATCTTCAGTAAAAGCTATCTTTGGTTGATTTTGATCTTAGCCATTAGGACTAGTATAAGATGCTATCTCAGAGTCTTTTTGATTTGCATTTTCCTGATGGCTAAATAGATCCAGGGATTGTTCAACATATGAAAATCTATCAATGTAATACAACATATAAATTAACTGAAAGATAAAACCATATGATCATCTCATTAGATGCTGAGAAATCATTCAACAAAATACAACATCCCTTAAGATAAAGGTCTTGGTGAGATCAGTGATACAAGGAACATACCTAAACATAATGAAAGCAATACACAGCAAGCTGATAGCCAACATCAAATTAAATGGAGAGGAACTCAAAGCGATTCCACTAAAATCCGGAATAAGACAAGGCTGTTCACTCTCTCCATATCTATTCAACATAGTTCTTTAAGTTATAGCTATAGCAACAAAAGGAGATCAAGGGGATTAAAATTGAAAAGAAAGAAGAGAAACCTTAGCTATTTCCAAATGATATGATATATATATATAAAGTGACCCCAAAATTCTACTAGAGAACTCCTAGAGCTGATAAATAACTTCACCAATTTGCCAGGACACAAGATTTACTCAAAAAAAAATCAGTGGCCCTCCTATACGCAAATGATAAAGAAGCAGAGAAACATCACCCTTCACAATAGCCACAAATAACATAAAATAACTTGGGGTAGCACTAACCAAAGAAGGGAAAGGCTTGTTCGACAAGAGCTTTAAGTCTTTGAAAAATAAATTGGAGAAAATAACAGAAAAGAGAAAGAGCTCCGAAGCTCTTGCATAGGTAGGATCAACATAGTACAAATGGTAATACTGGCAAAAGCAATCCATAGATTCAATGCAATTCCCATCAAAATACCAACACAATTCTTAAGAGACCTTAAAGACACTATTCAACTTTATATATAAAAACAAAAAGTCCAGAATAGCCAAAACCATCCTAAACAACAAAGGAAAGTATCACCATCCCTGACATCAAGCTATATTATAGAGCTACAGTAATGAAAACAACTTGGTATTGGATGGAGTATTTTTGGAGGTGACTGATATCACATTTCTAAAGCCACAAAAGTTTATTCTTTCCAAGTTATTTTAAAGTTTTAAATAGTATGCTTCAAAATACCATGCACCAGGGACACTTGAACTTTGAATTATTATTATTATCATTATCATTTCTACTATTACTATTTTAAGTGTTCAAAATTAGGAAATAAAAATTTGGGAATTAGGATTATTATTTAGGACATTATATTTGAGATTATTATTATAAATTTTAATTTCAAAATAATGCATGAATTCTCATTTTGTCCCTCTTCTTGTATTTTTTATTATAATTTAATTACAACATATCTTTGCTCCCTTTCATTCCTGAAAACTTTCTCATATACCCCATGTTTTGCTCTCCATCAAGTTCTTAGGCTCTTCTTTAATTATTATTGCATGCATGTAAGTTGTCTTAGCCATT
Source organism: Ondatra zibethicus (assembly GCA_004026605.1). Lineage (NCBI taxonomy): Eukaryota > Metazoa > Chordata > Mammalia > Rodentia > Cricetidae > Ondatra > Ondatra zibethicus. Next base: position 45,002 of record PVIU01013376.1, on the reverse strand, counting down.
TTGCATTTGATGTAAAGAGAAACCATGATCAAGAGAGCTCTTGTAAAAGAAAGCATTTAATTGGGAGCTTCCTACAGTTTTGGGGGTTTAATCAATTTTCATCAGAGCATGGTTGTGCGGTAGAAATTGAGAGCTACATCGTGACTTGTAGGTGAAGAGACAGAGAGACAATCAGACTAGAATGAGGTTTTGAAATCTCAAAGCCCATTCCAGCGACACACTTTCATCAAGGCCTTGCATACTCCAACAGGTACATAGCCTCCATTCCTTCTAAAAAGTGCCACTCCCTGATGGCTAAGTATTTAAACATATGAGCCTGTGGGACTGTTCTTATTGAAAACACCACATACATATATGTATATACACATACATACAAAATACAACCAGTACTGCCCTACCTGATTTAAGTTTTCAGGGCTGACCATCTGGCACTGGACAACCAGTTACTATTCTCTTCCCTGGTTTCCTCTGTTTCCTATATTGCTCTGTGTATGTTTTAGGTCTCATGTGACTTTTCTTATCCAGTCTGACATATCCATTGGTGTCAGTCCTTGTTTAGCTCAAATTTTGGTGGTCACGTTGCTGACATATTACAAGTATGTCACCTGATGCTAATAAGAGACTTGATCTCACAGAAAACTCCCTGATCCTCTGGTTTTTACTGTCTTTCTGATATACATATACGCTTTTAGCAAGAGTAAAGAGGAAAAAATGGTTCAAAAATGTTAAGTCTATTTTTACAGCAAAGCTTGTAAGTGAGCACAAAGTCTTGATTAATACATGTGTTAAGTTATTCATTTTTAAATATAATAATAACTATCAGATATGAAATGTGATGACCAGAATCAAAACAAATAATCTGAATATAAATTAAAGTAATTCAAACATGAAAATAAGTTCGAGATTTCAATCACTCCTGTCATAACTGACATTACTTCTTGCAAAGTAAACTATGCAAAGTAAAGTAAATAATGGTATGAAAAATTCAAAGCCAAATAATAGGAAAAGAAGCTTTTAACAGTTCTAAGGAATAAAGGAACCAGAGCATGTGAATTTTATGACAATAATTATTTCACTGAGTTTTAAAAATGCCTGTGTCAAAAGTTCAGACATGCACTTTGTAATTTTATATGGAAATGGCTCTAAGAATAACACCTGTCATTTAATATAAAACAAAAATATTGGGGTATCAAAATAAGTAAGTATCTGTTGAAAATCTTTAGAAATGCCTACCAACTATTCTGTCAGTCTGTGGAAAGAACAAAAAGCTATCACGAAAAAATCTAAATTTTATTTCTTTTTCTAGGTTGTGTGTAAGATTATAAAATGGACAGGGCACGTAGTAGCTGAAAAGGATTCTCTTGTCATCATTCTGGACAAATAAACCCAGGTGAACGACTGGATATGAAGATACTAGCTCAGAGGCCAAGTCAGTGATAAGCAGCAGTGTCTCCTTTTTGATGTGGGATTCCCCTCTGTATGATATGAATACGAATGGCTAGTAAAGAAAGTTGGCTTGAGCCTATAGCAGGGCAGAACAGAGGTAGGCAGGGAAAACTAAATTGAATGCTGGGAGAAAGAAGGCGGAGTCAGGAGAAGCCAGAGACAGAAGCCAGAACTTTACCCAGTAAACCACAGCCTCTTGGCGATACACAAATTAATGGAGATGGGTTAATTTAAGATATGAGTTAGCCAGAAATATGCTTAAGTTATTGGCCAAATGGTATTGCAAATAATATGGTTTCTGTGTGATTATTTTGGGGCTGAGCAGCAGGGAACAAACAAGCAGCCTCATACTACACTTTTTCGTTAAGCAAAATGAAGATAATCATTGAAGAAAACAGAAAGGACAGGACTATGGATATAAACCTTCCCCCTACTCCAAGCAACACTGAACAAAGGGTAACTTCTCAGTCAGAGGAGAATAACAACTAATCTCTGAATTTTGACTCGAAACTCAGAACAGATCTGCCACAGAGATATAAAGTGCTGGGTAGAATTCCAAAGCCTACCACAAATCTCATAACCATGAATTAAACTTCTGGAACTGTGTTAGGCCAGAAGAGGAAAAGAACACTAGCCATGGTCCATCCTCAGGTGGCACTCTGGGAAGAAATGTCACTCAGAGTGTAGTGCTAGGGCATACCATATGAGGCCAGGCATCAAATAAAACCTTGAGTATATTTGAGATCTCACACACAGATCCCTCTACAGAGCTCTGACACCTGGTGAAGATCCATATGCTCATATATTTGAATTTTGTCATCAGGAAATGATAGTATTGAGAAGGACTGGGAAGTTTATCCTTGTTGAAATAGGTATGCTGGAGGAAGTGTGTCACTGGGAGTGGGTTTTGATGTTTCCAAGCCTGCACCAGGTCAAATGTCTCTGTCTCTTAGCCTGCAGATCAGGATGTAATTTGAAAAGCAGGCTAACATGTGGTCTGCATATTTCCAGCGTTGGAGTAAGTCAAGTTACCACATGATTTCTCTATAAGAAATGCACAAGGCCCTATGCCTATGAAAATCAGAAGTGGCCCTTCTCACTTATAACCTTCATGGTAAGGATCAGTGTCCAATTCATATTCCCTAACCTCAAGCAGTGCTGTGAGTTATAGGCATTACTGTTGGCTAGGATATGGGCTTCAGTGTACCCCTCATTTTAGGGGTGATGAGGATCAGCAAAGACCATTTTTAATATCAAGTCTGTTGAAAAGGATTCACCTTCAAACATACTACTTGTCTTTTGAAGTTATAATAGTATCCCATTATCTGTATACAGGGCAATATAATAGCAAAACTTTTTGTTTTGGAAGTTAGTGCTCAGCTAGTAAGTATAACTCTGGGCATTTCATAACAGTACTCTTGTGAAGGGATATCAGTGGGGAGTTATCTGAATTTTTGGGTTATGGGCATGTTTGTGACTGATTTGCGTAGTTTACTCAGTTGAGAAACATCTACCTTGAAAGTAGGCAGCACCATTTTATGGACTGTGTCCTGGACAGTATGAGTAGAGAAAAAGAGCTGCACACAGACATGCATGTATTCTTTCTGCTTATGAATGATATGATTATGCCATCATGTCCCTGCCTTGACTTACCCTGAATGTTGAAATGTAACTTGAAATTGTCAGCTGAATAAACATTTTCTCTTCTCTAAGTAGTTTATATCAAGATTTTTGATAACAGCCAAAGTTATCAGACTATGCATTTTGCAGTACACAATGATGAGAGTGTAGTTTATGAGAGTGTTTTGACCTCAAGTCATGAGGCAAGCAAAGAAAAAGAGAAAAATATCCTGGGGTCCCAATATCCAGAAAAGAATTTCCCTAACAATGTAAATTTCTACAAATAGGTCTTGTCTGAAAAAAATGTATTACCATTTCCAAAATTTTCCACTCTGAGAACCAAGTATTTCACATAAGAATTAGTAGAAGTCAGTCCACAATCAAAAGGACAGAAATTATCATTATTTTGCAGCATTTAAAGTTGTGGTTTTTTTCTAAAGCCTTAAATAAAATGGTATAAAAGTTGGTAAGATGTTGAAAATGACATGTGGGAAGATTCTTGTGATTCTCTGCTGTCTTTAGAACAAATTGACTTGTCCCTCTGTCAGCAAAAGCCTGCTTAAAGAGCAAGAGTGAAATAGTATTCTATGATTTTAATTTTGAGAATCCAATGAAATATTAAATCCTATAACAAATGTGTGCTTTATAATTGTTAACGTGCTACTAGAAATGATTGGCCAGAATCAACCATGTTAGAAAGTGCGTAGAATTGGCTTTTGACACACACCATGCTGTAGTTCTTTGATAAAAGAGAATTTTTATAGCTTTTTTCTACATAGTTTCCTCAAAGCTACATGTATTTCTCATATTGTGAATAGTAAAATTATAGATTTTTCTCTTCACTCAAGTAAACATTTTTAAAAATCATTGAGTAGAATAACTTATTTTTAAATGGTGAATTATTGGAAAGTAACATTCAAATAAGGTGCATAAAATGTTTTCTCTGTTTTATTTAAGAATTTTGATTAAACTCTTAGGAATAAAGATGGAATGTTCTTTAATTTTAGTTGTACAAGAACTCTCTAACCTTCAGCAATGAGAATGACGACAAGAATATACAAAGCATTTCAATATTCAGGATTGTTATAAGTGGTTTTTACTGTACTAAAAGGTTTTAACTCCACAAATAAAAAATAAATTGTACAATAAATTGAGAGTGCAGAAGGCAGCATTTACTACCCCCTTCATAAATTTGACCTATACTTCAGGTATCACTGTAGTATTTTTTTTATTTCAGCATTTTGTCTTTAATAGCAATAAAATGTACATGCATGCATGTCTGTCTCACACACAGCAATATCAATATAAACCATATATATGAATGTGTATTTTTACCTGAGATTAAAGTTTTCTTATCATCTGTACACTTTTATAATTCTTGACTTTAACATATAAAGACCTCATTCACCAGTCATTGTTCTACCAGTTTGTGGGTGGAAAAGGGCAAGTTGAGTTGTACATTTTTCATTATCCTTTCTGTTAGGTCGAAATGGGTTGGTTCATATCCTCAGTTTACTGCATCTTGTACTGCTTTAGGATTCTGATATTAAAGCTCTTAATAACCAACTTGTGGGCTTGTTGCATCCCTTCAAAGCTTTCTGTGCTTAAAAATTATGTTTTAATTACACAGTCATCGGAATTCCAACATTAACTATTCTCCATGGGAAACATTAGCTATACATATTACACGGTTAATGCACACATGTATGTAAACCTTACTCATACAGATTTTATGGAATATGTATACACACATACAAACATATGCAGACATACACAGACGTATGTGCATATACATACATAAACACACATATACAGTTTTTCTCTATATACATTTTTATTTTCCTAGTACTTGAATTGCACAATAAATTTCTAAAAAAATATGGAAACACATTCCATTTTAAAGTTTTCCTCCTTTGTTTTCTATGGAAATTTTCATGAGTAATTTGTACTAAATAAGTGGTAATCATGTCATTTTTCTCTATGGAGAAAAAAACCAACAAACATCCAAAAAACAGATTTAGTGAAACACTGGTAAGTGGGGTGATTTAACCATATTTTAAGAAAATTGTATAAACATGAGCCCAGACTAAAATTCTTCCTTATTTAGATGGAGAAACAGAAAGGTCTTCACTCAAGTTAAGTTTATAGTGTCAAACTTATCTTACTTAAAAGTGACACACAGAATCATATGTACAGTTTCATGTGCCTTTCCTCAAAATCCACAAAGATAGAGCTAAAGTATTTCTAAAATTTCTGATCTCTAGGTCCATCAACTAATACATATTATTTTATTACCCATTAAATCTTTTAAGAATTTAATATAACAACAACATGAAACTAATGAGATACTAGAAATAAACTAAGATCAAACTTTTATATGAATAGATCTATCTCACTAAAGAAATTTGAAAAAAATACTTTAAAAGTTCTCAAAACATTAGAATGAAACTTTTTTAGAGCCATATGTGAAATGGCTACTGTATTAGGAAAACTTTCCCCTGATCTTTCTCCTCTGGATGAGTCAAAGCGGATGTTGTTAAAGATATACAGGGGATCTAATTTAGCCCTTAAAGTCTTTTATATTTTAGGTGTAACCATGAATTCAGGATTCTCAAGAACTGGATGTTGCCTTTCCAATGCATCTGTGACTAACCTCAAAGAGTCACAAAAGCTCATGACAGTATTACTTATTTGCATAATTTTCCTGGGGAGAATGATTCTAACCACAGGGTCTAAGAGTAATGCAAATGAATAGATAATATCAAGTGTTAATGGGAACAGTTTAGGAACAGAGAATGAAGCAGAATCATAGAAACCCTCAATGACCTCATCTCTAAAGCTGTGCCAAAACTGTAGGAAGCAAGAAGGAAGCGGACATGAGAACAGAAGATAAGCAGTGCCAACTATTAAGAGTAAGCTTCTAAGCTGTGTAGTTTATAGGATGATAGGAGAAAATCTGGTATATCCCCTAGAGGAGATAGAGTAGTATAAAATGAAAAATGGATTGATTCAGCCTTGGCTGATGAGTTGATTGCAGTTTAGATTTGACCAGAGGTAAACATTAACCATTCAAAGCATTTGCATGATGCTGTAACTGCAAATGCTGCCAACTAGACACACTGTTCCACCTGTAGGTGTACCTAGTTAGAAAACTTACTTTACTGCTTGCTATACTGCTTATGATTCTAATATGTAGGTGACAAATCAAGGAGATAATGATTACTGGTGGGGAAGTTGAGGGACGGAAAGGGAAGGAGATAAGAGAAAAAACTGGTAATTATTGTAATTATTTTTAGAAACTTAAGGAAATAAACATGATTGTAAAACTGTTCATGCAAACTATTGAAACGGTATAAATAAAAATGGCTCAGGCTATCTGAGGCCACTTGTTTGAAACAGATGGTCAGACTATTCTTCATTTTGCCACCTTCACACATATATCCCAGGTCATCAGACATGTTAAGAGCAAGGCTCTCAGCATTTCACCTATTTTGTAATTGAGATATTTATTATTGCTGCTTTTTTAACTAATATTATAATATTTTCTGTTGAGGCTTTGGAGTTCCTTCTATATTATAAACATCACCTCCCTGTCTTTTGCAGACATTACAAAAATATTTAATATTTTCAAATGCTTATGTTACCTTTTCTATGCAAATATTTTCATTCTCATTCTCTGTAGTGATGTGGGATTCCCCTCTGTTTGCTGTGAATGTGTTTTGTTTATGAGTAAAGCTGATTTGGTCCTATAGCTGGGCAGAATAGAGCTAGGTGGGAAAACTAAGCTGAATGCTGGGAGAAAGTAGGCAGAGTCAGGGAGACTCCACATAGCTATGGAAGGAGAAGTCCACAAACAGCTTAGCCAGAAACTTACAGGTAGGCCACAATTCTCATGGCAAAATATAAAATAATAGAAATGGGTTGATTTAAGATATAAGAGCTAGCTAGAAATGTGTTTAAGCTATTGGCCAAACAGTATTACAATTAATATAGTTTCAGTGTGATTATATTGGGTCTGGGCAGCTGGAAAATGAACTAAGGGCCTCTGCAGCTTACTTTTTTTCAGAGCCACTAGGCTACCTTCCATTTTATATTTTACAAATGTTCTTTTATAGACAGTTGCCTCATTCTTTAAATACATTTAAATACTAGGTTATTTAGTCTTTGTAATTATTATACATGATTTTTTTCTTGGTATATACTTCAGATATTATAATTTATATGCAGTTGCAGTATTACCTGTGTATGTTAATTTTATAACATTAAATTCTAAAAAATTAGATTATTTGTTCTAATAAATTTTCAGTTTGACATTTTTTTCCAATTTTGATACTGTTCAATATTTTTCTATTGCCTAGCCCAGTTCTGGCTATGGGCTCCAGCAATACGCTGGCAAAAAGATTAAATTAATTGGTATCTTTGTCATGCTACAGTTCATGTAGAAAAGTTTTAAAGTGTCCTGTATTCAGTATAGTGCTGGATGTTATCAGTAGATTTATTAACTAAGATATGAAGTGACTGATTTCTATAAATTCTATTTTATCATAAAGGGGCCTTAGGTAGTTTTAATCATTGGCATGATCCTGTTGCATTGTCCCTCATGGTTTGATCTAACATTTACTGCAGTGGCTAAATTGAAACTTTGTTGCATGAGGAGGGTGGCCCTTTGTTTGTCCTAACAGCCAGGCTAGCTTACACCTGAAATAACCACACAGAAACTGTATTAATTTAAACACTCCTTGGCCTATTAGCTCTAACTTCTTACTGCCTAATTCTTACATCTTAATTGAGCCCATTTCTATTAATCTGTGTATCGCCATGTGACTGTGGCTTACCGGCAAGATTCTAACCAGCGTACGTCTCAGGCAGGAGATCCATGGTGTCTCTCACTCTGCCCTTCTTCCCAGCATTCAGTTCTGTCTTCTCTTCCTTTCTAAGGTCTGCTCTATCAGGCCAAGCAGTTTCTTTATTGATTAACCAATGAAAGCAACATACAAACAAAAGGACCTCCTACACCAAAAGTTTCTTGAATATCTGAAGTTAATTCCACTTTATGAAGTTCAATAAACTCTTTAATGTGATAATGGATGCAGTTACCTCTAACAGAATAGTTAATCAACTCACCTTTAATCCAACCATTGGTGTGTCAGTCCTTGGTATAGTCTTTATATGGATTGATTTATAGTTCTACCACATTTCTCATTTTTATCATCTGCCTTACTGAATAATGAATTTTTATTTGTTTCTTAAACTTTTGCAATTTAACATGATGATAATGATAGGAACAGAAATAAATTAATGTTCTCATAAAATTCTTAAGTGTTATTATTCTACTCTATCACTTTGATGTTTTGATATTCAATTTCACATTTCCTATAAATCTTAAAGCTTAATCTATACATGCATCTAATATTATTTAGGTTTTTTATATATGTTGTATGTAAAAGCAGTCTGAGCAATGCATGAGGATGAAGCCAATAACAGGCATTTCTCCATGTTTTTTTGCTGTATTCCTTCTTTCCAGTTTCTTGCCTGAAGTTTCTTTCCTGACATCTCTCAGTGATGGGATATCTACAAGAAAAAAATTAAATTCTTTCTTCTCCAAATAGCTTTTGGCCATGGTATTTTATCCCAGGAATAAAAATTCTAATTAAAAAAGAAAGTCTTACCAAGGTCTTGGAATATTGCTGACACAGAGACCTGACCAGGTATTTTTGGGAGGATTGTGATGGCATTTGAACTTTGGGCTTGAAAAGCCATGAACTTGGAAGATAATATTTTTGACAGTTATGCAGACAGTGGAGGCCTGGCATGTGACTGGTTAAAGGGAAGCACAGTCTATTGGATCCAATCATGTGGTATTTGGCATTAAGAATTTAAGGATCTGGTCATAAGAAGTTCAATGATCATCTATGATTATCAAGAAACTCAAACCACCAAAGCTAAGTCATTGCTCTGTTGTGACAGGTGAGATTGGTCAGCTAGCTTTGAAAATTCAGTTGTGATTAGGAAGATACCAAATCATTGAGGCAAAATATTCTGGGATGTGTTTCCAGAGGGAAAGCATTTAGAATCTGTAATTTTCCTTTATCTTACACATCAATAGACATTGTAAGTTAAAGCAGGGATTTGCACGCAAGATATACCAACTGGGTGAAATAATGGTACAACTTTTAAGGGATTTGATCAGATTTAATGCATTATCTATTAGACTGAAACCATTAGTAGCACCGTTAATGAGAACAAAGACCTGTGACTAGGTAGGTCCGAGGATCTAGTAGAAAATATAGTAGTTTTATTCTCCTAAGTAAAGATAATAGTAAAATGACACTTACTGAATTATTTCTATATTCAAAGATCAATCCATAGGTCTACTTTCATCAGAGTAGCTGCTTCGTGCAATAGATGGTAATTATTATAGAAACCCACAATTGCACTATATGCAGAAAGTAAGAGTTTGAATTTCATTCTCCTTCTCTGTCCTTCCCCTACATCAACTATCCTGTTCCCCAAATTCTCCTCCTCCCTCCCCTTCTCCTCTCCTCCTCCCCTTCTACTCTCCCTTCTTCCCCACCCATATTCTCCCAATGTTCTCAGGAAATCTTGTCTATTTCTTCTTCCCACGAGGATCTATACATGCTTCTCTTTGGGTTCAACTTGATCATTACCTTCTCTCGGGTCATGATCAATATAGGCTTGTTATCCTTTGCTTTACAGCTAGTACACACTTATGAGTGAATACACACCATGTTCATCTTTCTGGGTATGGGTTACCTCACTCAGAATATTTTTTTTCTCTGGTTCCATCCATTTGCATACAAATTTCAAGACATCATTGTATTTTACCACTGAGTAATACTCCATTCTGTAAATATACCACATTTTCTTTATCCATTTTTCAGTTGAGGAATATCTAGGTTGTTTCTAGATTCTGGCTATTACAAATAATGGTGCTATGGACATAGTTGAACAAATGTCCTTTTAGTATGGTTGAGCATCCTTTGGGTATATGCCAAAGACGGGTATTGCTGGAGAGCAAGAAAAGAGAGATACTTTAATTGAGGGAGGCATAATGGGGTTAGCAAAAAACCTTGCACTAGAGAAATTCCCAGGAATCCACAAAGATGACACCAGCTAAGATGCTAAGCAATAGTGGAGAGGGTGCCCGAATTGGACTTGCCCAGTAGTCAGATTAATGAATATCTTAAATGTCACCATAGAACCTTTATCCAGCAATCAGTTGATGGAGACAGGAGCAGAAACTCACAAAGGAGCACTGCGTTGAGCTCCAAAAGTCCAGTGGAAGAGTGGGAGGAGTGAGAATATGAGCAAGGAGGACAAGACCATGATGAGAAAACACATAGAAACAACTTAACTGAGCTAATGGGAGCTTACCAACTTTGGCCAGACAGGGAAGGAACCAGCATAGGACCAAGCCTAACCTCTGAATATAGATGACAGTTACATGGCTGGGGCAGATTGCTGGGTCACTGGTAGGGGCATCCAGGATTTGTCCCTGCTGCTTGTACTAGCTTTTTGGAACCAGTTCTTTTTGGATGGATATCTTGCTTAGCCTGGATATAGCAGGGAGGGTCTGGGTCCTTCCTCTGAGCAATGTGCCTTGCTCTCTCTTGGGAGTGGACCTGGGAATGGGGGGTGAAGAGGAAAGAGAAAGGTGGAGGAAATGGGAGGAGGAGAGGGAGGGGGAACTGGGATTGATATGTAAAATGGAAAAAGATAATTTGTTTACACTTTTTAAAAAATAATAAAAAAAACGAAAAAAAATTTGGATCAATCAGCCCTAAATGGATTGTCTTAATGATGCCCTCAAGGCTCAAAAATCTATGTAAAAAAGTAAGCAAAAGCAATGTGACTGCACTGTGGACAATATCAAGCAAACAATGTTTTGCTAACACGATGACTGATGCACATATCAAATTCAAGTCAGCCAAAATCCCAGTATGGGGAAGTTGGCTCAAAGTTGTAGCCTGTATAATAGCTTTTGAGAGAAGGAAAATCAGCTTTCTTAAATGGAATGACATTGGGTATATCAACTATACTCTAGAGCATGTCCCATTTATTAGGAGTAGGCCAAGAGATATTGGATTCAATGGTGTGTTAAGTATGGTGTGTTATTGTTTTGTTTTTCTTCAAGAGATTTAAAAATGAAACTGTGTACATAGGGTTGTGGGAGAGAATCTGGGAAGAATTTGTGGAAGATAAATGATAATATGATTAAAATATATATTTTGAAATCCTCAAAAAATAAATAAATATTTTTTTAAAAAATCGTTAAGGTAATTGTGGGTTTCCATATATAGCACTTGCTTTTCTGGAACTCACTATGTAGGCCAGGCTAACCTCAAACACAGAGATCCTTCTATCTCTGCTTCTCAAGCGATGGGATAAAGGACTGTATCACCACCACCCGTCCACTTGTGGGATTTAAAACCTTAGAAAAGAGTACTAAAGACAACATAATGAAACTATTATCCTGTAAGATTAAGAATTAGCATGTAAACTTAGGAAACTATGATAGCAATTTAAGAAAAGCAATCTTGACTAAGAGATGGTTTTGGAAATAAATAGACATTAGTGATTTTAAGATCCTTGAAGGATTTATAGGATTACTATATATCAATTGGATACAAAATAGAAGAGATTTTTACATAATAAATTTTAGCTGCCTGCCCCCAAAATTAAGTTTTGAGTTCTAAAATAACAACATTTCAGAGTGTAATCTCTTGGGAAATAAATCCATTCCTAAAGTAATTATGTGAGATGTGGACCTTAATCCAAGATTACTGACGTACTTAAAAATATGAAATAAAGATACAGAGATCTGCACACATGGAGAACAGTAAGTGAAACAAATAATGCACAAGCATGGGTCAGTCAAGCAAAGACAAAAGATTGACAGGAAAACTAGACTACTAGACACAAGGAGAAGTAAAACATTTTGGCCCTTACATTTTTACAAGAAGTCATCAGGACTTTTTCATCATGGATGAGTGTTGTGGCATACTCTTTTTGTATGCTGTGAAGATGTGCCTTTTTCGAGTGACCTTCTGATTGGGGTAACAAAGAGCTAAACAGCTAATAGGTAGGCAGGAGATGATAAGCTGGACTTCCAGGAGCAATAGGAACTATGGGAAGAACACAAGCAGGATTCAGGAGCCAGACCTGGAGGAAGTGGAATGCACTGTACTGAAAAGAGGTAACAAGCCTCATGTCAGAACATAGCTAATCTAAATTGGTTAATTAAAGTTATAAGAGCTAGTTGGGAATAAGCCTAAGGTAAGGCCAAATACAAGTACTCATACTTAACTCGTCTCCATGTCACTATTCTGGAGCTGAAGGTCCAAAGATATTTTAGTAACATCAGCAGTTCAATGCAAGTCTAATTACTTTTGACATTCCAACATGGGGAACTGTTGTAGAAGGGAGGGGGCCCGCTTTTCATCCCAGCTGCCCGGCTAACTTAACCCTCGAAATAATCACACAGAAATTGTATTGATTAAATCACTGCCTGGCCCAATAGCTCTAGCCTCTTACTGGCTAACTCTCACATCTTGATTAAACCATTTCTATTAAATCTGTGTATCACCATGTGACTGTGGCTTACGGGCAAGATTCTAACCTATGTCCATCTCAGGCAGGAGATTCATGGCGTCTGCCTCTCTGTCCTTCTTCCCAGCATTCAGTTCTATCTACTCTGCCTACCTAATTTCTGCCCTATTAAAAGGCCAAGGCAGTTTCTTTATTAATTAACCAATGAAAGCAACACACAAACAGAAGGACCTCCTATACCAGGGAACAACAACACAAATGGAGAAGAGAAGCCAGCCAGCACTGCCTCAGTCAGCTACTACTCACACAAGGCTGTCTCAGCTGCCAGTGCAGCTCATGTGGACTCCTTGAAGGCCCCCTGGAGGGTAGGCACATGCTACAGAATTAAGGAAGGGACACTGAACTTGCCACTGACATTGCTGCTATGAACAAATTGATAAGTGAGCAGATTTGATGAGACACTGGGGTTCTTAAAAAGAGAGTTAAGTAATATTTTTTAAAAAAGCAAAAAATTTAGCCATGTGAAGAATGAGAAATTTCATAATGCAGTGAGTTAAGACTCTATATAATGCCATAATTTATAACTTGAAAATGAAAAAAATAAATGAAAGGATAAATGATTTAGCTGCAATTGGCATAATGCTGATTACAATTACTATCAATTTGTTAATTCATATTTTGCCCTCCAAAAGAGGGTTTGATAACTGTGACAGTTATGAAAGTTTGATTGATAAGATACAACCCTTAGAAAGACTTACTAATGAAAATAACAAAAATTTGACTGACAACATACAAGCCTTTGAAAGACCTAATAATGAAAATAAGAAAAATACTCAACCACAGAAAAAGGAATTTAGACAGAACTTATTGCCCTAGATGCGGCAGAAGAGGGGCAGCTCAATGCTATTAGAAAATGAACCTTAACTTATTCAGTTACTATACAAGAATGGTCAGGAGATGATAGGTACATGCAAGGATATGTAGAAGTTAAACAGAATGTTACAGAACTATTAGAATTAAGGAACTTAAGGAAACCATCATTTCATTTACTCTGTGTGAAGCAGATGTAAATTTCATGGGCAACTCAGAATAGATTTATCCCTCAAACTGGAAAGTTTTAGCTCCATTTAGCTATAATGATGAACATGGTGGGAAGAGGAAGCTAGGGTCATTCAACAACAGAACTGGGCTAGAGGTATTGATATTTCCCACAACCAGGTTCTGAGTGAAGGCCAGTGTGCTGAATTGCAAAGACATTGTGAAGATCTTGGTTCTATGTTGTCTAGCAGCTTTGAATGCTTGGGACAAGATTGAAAAAAAATCAGGAAAGAAGGTCAAGTCATTTACTAAAATTTTAGAAGGTCCAAAATAAGTTTTTACTAATTTATTTACAAAGATAGACTTCTGCTACAAATAGAATAGTATCAGATCCACGAACCAGATGAGTATTTATTGAAACTTTGGATGCTGTAGATACAAATACAAAAGAGTGATAAGGTATTTAAAGGCAACAACAGCACCAATGTATGAATGGATTAGAAATACAACTGATTTTACATCTCTTGGTTATGATGTTACCTTGATAATAGAAGTGATTCTAAAAGTTTTAAGAAAAATCAAAATGACAGATGTTTTAATTGTGGTAAGCAAGGTCATCTAAAAAGGAATTGCTGGCAAGATATACGTAAAAGCATTTTTTTCTACAGATAATCAAAATAGAAGGCCTCAGTCTTCATGAGTATACAGAAGATGTAGCAAAGGCTGGTGTTGCACTAATGAATGCAGATCAACAAGGGCCTTCTTCAGGCCCGAATATCAAAGTTGGTTCAATCACTCCCTGTCAGCAATGAAGAAACTCCTCCAAAAGCAATGAAAAGACTTACTGCCTGTTTTTAAATAGAACATTACCCTGGAAGTGATCAAGGATAGAACAGATTCAGTACATAAAAACAAAAATTTCAAGAGAGACCATAAAGCAAGTATTTAACAAATTTTGTAACTGACCAGAGACCAAAACTAAAAATAAAATAAATGGCATAGGAATCATAGGTTTATTGGATACAGGAAAAGATATAAAAATAATTTCACCAAAATCTTTGCATTCTGACTGGCCTTTTCAGGAAGTAAATATTCAACTTCCAGGAATTGGAACTTTATCTCGGGTAAAACAAATTTCAAGATGGGATACATGTATAGGTCCAAAAGAACAGATAGGAAAATTAAAGTCATGTGTGTCTAACAGGGCAATGAATTTATGGGGATTTGATTTGTTTCATCAAGGAAAAACACTGATTAACAGTCTTCCAATCTCTGAAACGAACGCTTCTGAGAAAGTATTAAAGGTATTGTCAAGAACAGTCACAGTCTGTTCAGTTTGTATGCAACCAAGACACAGAAGCTGTTGGTATTTCAAAGGTACCAACAGTTCTACCTTTAAAATGGTTAACTGACAAACCTGTGTATAGAACAATGGCCTTCAACATCAGAAAACTTACAGATACTGGGACAGCTGGTGCAGGATCAAAATAATACTCAACATATTGAAGAATCAACCTGTCCTTGGAATTCTGCTCTATTTGTTGTTAAAAGAAATCTGGAAAAAGAAGAATGGAGAGACAGATCTGGGTGCTATCAATAATATGATCCATCCAGTGTTCTCTTTACAGCCTGTAATTCCCTTGCCTTCTTCATTACCAAAGGAATGGTATATTATAGTAATTGATTTAAAAGAGTTTACTATATTTTTACAAGAGCAGTATAGATAAATATTTGCCCTCATGGTGTCCAACTAAAATAATTTGCCACCTGTTAGAAGAATCCAGTGGAGAGTCTTTCCACAAGGAAAATTAAACAGCCTCACATTGTGTGCCAATTGTAGTAGGACTTTCTTTGGACTGCCAGTGTAACCAGACTTTCTTTGAACCACCAGCTCACAAATAATGGCCCAGAGGTTTCTTATTAAGTTTGTAAAACTAACAAGGACAAATCTTCCAGGACTGTAGTAACACCGTTATCTGAGAAACACCACCTCTACGTTAGCTTGAAACTACAAACTGCTCAGTACAACTTCACAATGGATTGCCTCAGAGACCTCTGAAGCAAGGACTTCAGAGAAGCCCTGCACTTTCCCATCAGTAAGACTGGACAATTAATGATAAAGCTAGTTCTCCCAGGACTTGATCTTTTCTCAGACTCCCCTAAAAATGTCATCACCCCCAGAAAACAGAAAGAAATTTTAAGAACATAATTCACACTTTTCCAAGAGGTGGGATGGGCAGTTTTGATTATTCAATGTATTATGGATAGTTGTCATTTTTCACAGGGGATGGGTATACATGGCTAATTGCAAGGCCAGGGGGAAAAATAAACAAAGGTTGTTGAGTTAAGGAAAATGGGGGGATATAAGAATGATACATTGAAAGAAATATTATTGAATCTACTTAAAAGTAACTATTAGTCTCAAGTGTTTTCCATTGGCATGATTTTTTTATATATTCATACAAATTTAAGGTTATTGATGACAGAACACACTGTATATACGTTTATGCTTTTGTTTAAGGTACCATAACTATGCAGATCATTTTAAAATGTAATGTAAAATTTTAGTCCTTAAAAGCTATTATTACAGCTGGGCGGTGGTGGTGCATGCCTTTAATCCCAGAACACTGAGGCAGAGGCAGGCAGATCTCTGTGAGTTCAAGGCCAACCTGGTCTACAATAGCTAGTTCCAGGACAGGCTCCAAAGCTACAGAGAAACCCTGTCTCAAAAACTTAAGGAAAAATAAGACTATTATTGCAAACTGTTTAGGATAATTATGTAATTCAGTTTAGTAGTTAGTCACATATAACAACAGTCAATCTTGTAGTCATGTTAGGTATGTTTTCAAGATTAAAAAGAGACATATTTTAGACAGATAGGTGGTCTTCAAACACTTTAAGATATATGGAATATGGCATTGAAAATGTTTTAATAACATAAGTTTTTATCATGACCCTGAAATACATCTGTTCCTGGCAGCACCAATCTAATTCAGGGAAGCTAATGGGAATCAAAGAACCACTGTATGGAGTTTTCTTTAAATTTGGCAAAGTTAGCCACTGGGCAAAAATGTGCACTTTCCTCAATTGCTAGAAATATGTTCTACAAATTAGACATGCAGGACACAAAAAAAGAAGATGGCTGAATTTTACTAAGACATGGTAGGCCAATCCTTCAAAATTTTGCTTCAAAGTAAAGTCAGTAAGATATTCCAGGCTTATAGGCCAAAGATGGCTACTTCGGTAATGCAGCAGAACCTTGAAGATTGTCCAGGCAGCCAGGTGTCACTGTCATTTCTATTGTTTTGGAAGCTGCTTGCTCTGAACTTTCTGTTTACTCAGGAAATACTTTATCCTTCTCAGGTCCATGAGGGAAGAAGAGAGGCAGGATCATCAGCCAGACATGGAGGAAGTGGGCTACACTATATGGAAGAAAGGTAATGAGCCATGTAGCAGAGCATAGATTAATATAAATGTCTTCATTTAAGTTATAAGAACTAATTGGGAACAATCCTAAGCTGAGACCAAACTTTCATACTTAATAAGAGTCTCTTATTTGGGAGCTGACACTCTAAAATACATCCTGTTACATTGGTGAACCAAAAAAAGTGTAGCTTTCAAAATGTAAAGCAATACATTCTACTCATTGTACCCTCTAGTTTGTGATACTGTGCTAATCAGCCTTAGCAAAGGAATTCAGACATAGGAAACTAAAGGATGATAATCATATTGCTGGGAAAATATATCTAATAATGCGTTTCTCCTAAGGAATTATTAACATTATGAGGTAAGTGGAGAAAGAATAATTGTTTATATTGATACTTGTGGATAAGTTAGTTGCTGTCAGCATAGTACTATATATTAGAAATTTGTCAGGAATGTTTTATATTGAATTCTGGATATGTTTGTGGAGAATACTTAGAATTAAATGGCAAGTTTTCAATCACGCATTTCTTTCATGAACAACCTATGCAAATATTAAACCTTAATCCTAATAAAA
The DNA here is from genome assembly GCA_004026605.1 of Ondatra zibethicus. Classification (NCBI taxonomy): domain Eukaryota; kingdom Metazoa; phylum Chordata; class Mammalia; order Rodentia; family Cricetidae; genus Ondatra; species Ondatra zibethicus. The sequence goes on along the minus strand of PVIU01013376.1, from coordinate 27,328 downwards.
AATTTTAAATACAAAGGTATTGTTTAATTTCAATATGAGTTTATTACCCCAATCATTTTGTATGTCAGTGATTGCTTTGAATAATGCAATTAGTTTAGTATTCAGATAAATAAAATTATTTTCTTTTTCACTTTTGTCTCATATCCCTTCTACATATCTTCCAGGCTGCTGAAGATGCAACTAATGGTTCTGCCTCCTTTCCCCATGACTGTTTTAATATTAACATTTCTTTAGAAGACTTAGAGATTTACAAATAAAATTAATCACTTAATTTTACATCATATATCTTAATGGCATTACACATGAGGACATCTTCTATATACAAATATATAGAACCCACAACTATTATTTTTAAGTTGAGAGGTTTGAGCTAACCATTTAAGTACTATTGTGTCCCTTCAAAATGCCCCACAAACCAAATATTGATGTATTACAGCGCATTGAAATGCTAACACATCATATGATTATGTCTTAATAGAAACTGTGAATTATTTGATTGCTCTTTGAAAGAATCTTCAAAATCTAAGTCACTCTGTGTTTTCTTGCAAAAACAAGATATGTAAGAATGCAAGGAATCTGGAAGGAAATGTGAATTTTCTCAAAGCAGTATTTGACAGTTTAGGAACTCCTCCCTAAAACTTTCTTACTGATTCAATCAGTAAGTTATTTTCATATGCGTATATCAAGAATTTTATAAAGCATTATGAAGATTATATAACTAAGTATGATTTTTCTATAGTATGATTCCTTGGTCTTTAATAATCTTTAACACAGAGACTTATAACTAATCAGCCTACAAAACAAAAAGACTCAGAAAAAGAGACAAGATTTTCAGCTCTAAATAGAATGTCTATATCGCAATCATTCAGCAAATGCTCAGAAATTCTTATGGAAGAGGGAACTTTTAACTTTATACAGTTAAGATTGTAATGGTCATTGGTGACTGTGGACTATAGAGAAACAGTTTTCCTCAGCAAAACAGGGTGGATGCACATATGAATTCACAGCAGTTGTGAAAGCATGCCCAAGACCTGTGAAAACTCAAAACAGGGTGGATGCACGTATGAACTCACAGCAGTTGTGAAAGCATGCCCAAGACCTGTGAAAACTCAAAACAGGGTGGATGCACGTATGAACTCACAGCAGTTGTGAAAGCATGCCCAAGACCTGTGAAAACTCAAAACAGGGTGGATGCACGTATGAACTCACAGCAGTTGTGAAAGCATGCCCAAGACCTGTGAAAATTCAGCCTGGAAAGCTTTCGCCATGGAGTTGGGAGGCAGCCACAGAGTCCCACCCTCAGGGAAGGAGCTATTGCTACTTGTCAGGTACCAGGAGAAATAAAATTTAGCTTCTCAAAATGCTGTGACCCTTAGTATATGTAACATGCTCCAATTAATTTCCATGTATCCAAGAATATTCATATATGGGCAACACTATTTGTAATATATGGACTCTAATCGTTGAATAATAAAGACACAAAGTTAGGTGGGAGTAGAATGAAGGGTGAATTTTGGAGGTTTTGAGATATTAAATATAACCAAATACATTATGTGAAAATCTCAAAGAAGTATTTAAAAATAACTATCATCACTAAAATATTTAGACTAACCTTGATTTCCAAATCATCAAGGAACATCCATAACTAGGCAGCATTGGAGAAGTTTTGAATCACAATAACTTTATTTGCAATAAATATTTTATAATTGTAAATCCAAGAAAGAAATAAAGGATTTGCATGTAATTTCATAGACTTTGTTACATAATCAAGCAGAAACATTTTATAAAATTTGTAAAGATACCATATACTCATTTATTATTCTGTTTCCAAATATTATACTTCATTTTCACTATATTAATAGATCATAATTGTATTTTAGTTGTGCAATCACTGGAATATAAATTAAATTCATCCATTATATTTTATCTTTAAATGTGATAAATAAGATATTTCTAACAAAATATAGTGTGTTTCATTAAAATATTTGTGAAATAGGATTCACAGTCAAGCCCCTATATGGGATCCAATTTTATAAGCAGAATATTCCACTTCCTACATATGACCCTATTATCCCACCTTATAGTATCAAAAACAAAGAAATTTATGTGTGATTTACTATTTATCTATTGATTTTTTGAGAATTTCATAAGTGAGAACTCTATTTATATAATGCCCATCTCCTATTCCCCTCATTCCAACTTCTATCCTGGTTTCCCCACTCATTTTCTAATGCATGACATGCCTTTTGTTTTCATGTGTCTGTATGTATGTGTGAGAGATTATGTATGTGTGTGTTTCTCCATATATCTATTTTGCATTGCTTGTCTATACTCAATTAAAGAGTGACTCCCTTTGGGATTTCATAACCTCTTAGATGGTTCAACCCTGGAGAAAACTAATTCTCCATATCAGTAGCTACTGATTGCCTATAGATCTTTATCTATGACTGAAGAATTTTAATATTTACCCCATCTACATTGACTTAACAATTAGAATTCTCTTGTGTAGGTTTAAGCTTCATCAGTGCAGCATCCACTCAAGTATTGAAGATATTGTATTTCCTCAGGTAAACTAGCCCACAGCACTTACACTCTCACTCTTTCTTCTACAATTTTAGGTGTAAAGGTTACATTGATGATGTATCTAGTAAGATTAAGCAATCTATGCTTTCTTATTCACAACATTTTAACTAGTACTGGATTTCTGTAATAGTCACCATCTGTTTAATAAAGTTTCTTTCTTCTTATTTGATGAGGTATGAGAGCTGTGTGTACAATGAAAGTATTGAGACATATCAAGAAATTAATTATTCTGTTTTAGGAAAATGTCAGTGTCACATGCTGCTATAAGATCTATGTCCTCTCCAACCATGGTTTCTTAGATACATTTGAAGTATGGATGAGGAGTTTTCTCCTATTGAGTGGGCCTACATGCAAATACACAGCAGAGTCTGTACTCAAGATGAATGTGCCACTATCAGACACTGTGGATATCGGGCTGTACTGCTTAAATTTAGAAACTTGTGAGTTTTCCAAAGTGGTTGTACCAGTTTCAGTGTGGCTGTTTTTCAGAAAGTTGGGAATCAACCTACCTTAGGATCTAGCAATAATACTCTTGGGAATATACCGAAAAGATGCTCAATCATACTAAAAAGTATTTGTTAACTATATTCATAGCAGCATTATTTGTAATAATATTTAGAAACAACCTAGATGCCCCTCAACTGAAGAATGGATAAAGAAAATGTGGCACATTTACACATTGGAATACTACTCAGTGGTAAAAGCAATGACATCTTGAAATTTGCATGCAAATAGATGGAATTAGAAAACACTATCCTGAGTGAGGTAACCCAGACCCCCAAAAAATGAACATGATATGTACTCACCCATAAGTGGATACTAGCTACAAACAAAGGATATTGAGCCTATAGTTCATAATCCTAGAGAAGCTAAGTAATAAGGTAAACCCAAAGAAAAACATATATAGACCCACCTGAAAATGGAAACAGACAAAATTGCATGACAAAATTGGGAACATGGGGGCAGGGGTAGAAGGAAGTGGAAAAGTGGAAAAGGAGGGGAGAAGGGGATGATTGAGGAGAACTTTAGGGAATGGGATAGTCAAGATGGAGGAAAGACAGATATGAGAGCACAGAAAAAGATATCTTGATTGAGGGAGCCGTTAGAAGGTTAGCAAGAAACCTGGCTCTAGAAAAATTCCAAGGAATCCACAAGGATGATCCCAGCTAAGACACTAAGCAATAGATGAGAGGGTGCCGGAACTGGTTTTGCCTTGTAGTCAAACTGATGATTATCTTAAATATCACCATAGAACTTTCGTCCAACAACAGAAGGAAGTAGAGGCAGAGACCCACATTGAAGCATTGGACTGAGCTCCCAATGTCCAGTTGAAGAGTAGAAGGAATGAGAATATGAGTAAAGAGGTCAAGATCATGAAGGTTTCATCCACTGAAACAGTTTTTCTGAGCTAATTGGACTCACCAACTCCAGCTGGACTGGGAAGGAACAAGTATAGGATCAAACTAGTCCCTCTGAATGTCGTTGACAATTGTATTGCTGGAACAGACTGAGGGACCATGGGCAGTGGCACTGGGATTTGTCTCTACTTCATGTACTGGCTTTTTAGGATCCTATTCTCTTTGAATGTATACCATGCTCAGCTTAGGGAGGGCATTGGAACTACCACAAAGAAAAGTGCCTTACCCTCTATTAGGATTAGAGAGGGTGAGATAGGAGGGTGCATGGAGGGAATGGGAAAAGGGGAGGAAGTGTAAATTTGGATTTTTTTAACCTAATAAAAAAAGAAAAAAAAGAAACTTGTAAGTTTTGTCTCATCTTAGGTTTATAGGAAAACTGGATCAGGCCAAGATTTGTCAGGAAACCATTCAAGTAAATCTCAAAACAAACCTAAATTCTTATTGCCAAATATTTGTGTCACTAATAAATTATTTCCATTTTCAGTTACCAACTGACTAGTATGTTTCTTAGAATAAAATATACTATTGCAAATGTAAGAAATTTTGACACTGCATTTCAGTAGGAGGCTGCCTGTTCATATCCCGGCTGCCCAGACCCTGAAATAACTACACAAAAATTGTATTAATTAAATCACTGCTTTGCCTATTATCTGTATCTTCTAATTGGCTAACTCTTACATCTTAATTTAACCTAGCTACATTAATCTGTGCATCATAACGAGGTCATGACCTAACAGTAAAGTTTCAGCATGTCTGTGTCTGGCTGTGGGCCCACGCCTTCCTTCTCTTTGACTCTGCCTCCTTTCTTCCAGCATTCAGTTTAGTTTTTCATGTTTAGCACTACTCTGCCCTATCATATGCCTAATAGAGTTTATTTATTAACCAATGGTATTCACAGCATACAATGGAAAATCCCATGTCACCTCCCCTTTTCTGTTTAAATAAGGAAGGTTTTAAGTTTAACATAGAAAAATTACATAAAACAGTTAACAACAAGAATTACAGTTACAATATTTATATCTATTTTATTTATTAACTAAGGAAAGCTATATTATTACAATCTACTCTTCAATTCCATCAAAAACTCCAGAAGGATATAATATTACCTAAGTAAACTGGAAGTGCATTGTCAGCAACTTCCAAAACTCTAGAATTGACATCTCACTGCCTGGATAGTCACTCAAAATTTTTCTGTACCATTGGGGCATCCATCTTCAGCCTTCTGGCCCACAGTATCCAGCAGACTTTTCCATGAGGCACAAAATTTCAAGTTCACCTATATTGGCAGTTTGCCTGTCACTTCCTTCTGTATTTTTCAGAATGTCTCTTTCATTAAGCATGAACCCTGAAGGATGGTCTCACCTTTAGGCAAGTTCAGCAGTCATGTCTCTGTGGGTCCTGCATGTCCCATTCACACAGCATACTATCAAGCAGTCTATGCAAGAGCAGTTCCTTGCCCAAATGGCTAGCAAACTCCATGAGGAGCCTCTTTGATGCCCATTACCCTTTTGAAGTAGATTGGTGCTGCCAGGAGTAGATGTGTCTTATTGTCATGAAAAGTCCTAAATTCTTAAAACATCTTAAATGCCATATTCTGTAGTCTTGAAAAGATTTGAAGAATATCTATCTGAAATATATCTCTGTACATCTAGAAAATCTAACTACCATGACAACAAGCTTTACTATTATAGATGATTATCTATTAACCTATATTTCCCAATTATAATTACTTTTACAAATAAGTTGCACAAAACAATACCTTAATCAAGAACAGAAATATACATATACACAGTATAACAAAATTGACCTTAAATTTGTATCAATGAAACAAAATCCATACCAATGGAAATCTTTATAGCATACCTCCTCTTTAAATGTAAACAAACATTTATAAACAATCATTTAGGGAATTTGGGCATATTTCTCTCCAAGTTGCTTCCTGCTTTTTGTTGGGCAAAGTAATTTTTGGGGTATTTATGGTGACCTTTTGGAGGGTCTTCATCCATGCAACCACATTATTCTGGAATTAATTCACAGGTTCTTATCTTCTGTGGAAACAAAAGAAGAACCTCTTTTCCAAAGCCACATATCCTTAAACTCAAATTCTGAAGTCAAGATACCTTTAATGTGTATACGTTGGTTACTTAGCTCCTGCACTAAATTCAAAAAATTCAAAGAAAACACAATAATTTACATAATTCATACTCTGTGTATATTTCACTTTAATTTGGTTTACTTTTATTTATTCCTTTTAATCTATGACTGTCTTACTGTCTCTTTAAAGACTTTGTTTTATTTTTTTATAGCTCTCTATAACCATTTTCTTCTCTCTCCCATACCTACATATATTTATCCAACACTGTGATCCATTTAGATGTCTTTTTTTTTAATCTGGATTTGTCTTTACTGCATATCTGTAATCCTTTTCTGACCAGAAATGGTTCTTAAAATGTTAAATGCTTCTTTTAAACCTAAGTTGTAGCATTCCAGAGCAACTATGGCCCTATCTACTTGCTTTGCCCAGTCCAACATGGGGGAAGTCCATTAGTGTCTGAGACTGCTCGGTGGAAGCCATCCTCACCACCTCAACTCTGATAACAAGTTGGCCCATGCTGCCACCAAATAACTTGCAACATGCTGTTCACAAATCCCATTTAAATGCTCAGCTTTCTGAAAGAGCAACTTCTTGCTGACAGCATAGCACAGAAAACTGCTGTTTCAAAGTCATGCAGCTTTTTTTCTGTTACCTTTGAATCAGGAAAACCTCTCTTAAAGACGAAGCATGCCGCCATCAAGCAGAGCCCATCTGGAAAAAAAAATGCAGCTAAAATTTGGTTTTTAGTGTCTAGAATTCTATTCCTTGTCCTCTAAGGTTTTATGTGAATTTAGTTGACCACGTGAGGGCACCAATAGGAGGCCGTTTGCTCATTTCCTGGCCACCCAGACTCCCAAACTAATCACACAGACACTGTATCAATTAAATCAGTTCTTGGTGCATTAGCTCTAGCTTCTTATTGGCTAACTCTTACATCTAGAATTTAACCCATCCCCATTAATCTGTGCATCACCATGAAGTTGTGGCCTACCAGCAGAGTTTCAGCATGTCTGTCCCTGGCAGCAGTTCCATGGCTTCTCTCTAACTCCACCTCCTTTCTTCCAGCATTCAGTTTAGTTGGTTTAGTGAATGCTTCTGGCAGTTTTGCTTTGACAGTAGAATGGAGGAAAATTATGCCATACAGAAACTAAGAGTAATATTAGTTGTAAAGTATATACTTCACAGGTAGAGTTATTAAGAAAGGGTAAAGAGTAAAGACTTCACAGGTAGAGTTATTAAGAAAGGTCAGGGATATGTTTAAGTAAAAGGAAGTAGCACTGATTGTGAAATTATGCTTATCTATAAAGAAAATCTATATAATTCTTATCTGTAAGATATCATGCTTATCTATAAAGAAAAAATACTGAGGTTGCACTGCAGGTATAGGGATTGTATCTATTGCTTTCTTGTTATCTATGGTCATGGCCAAAAGATGTTTTGTCTATGCAAAAATCCTGATTTCTGAGCAAGAATGATCAGTTTACCCTAAAGATCTTGCATTCCTTCTTTCCAAGTACCCAAGACTAATCTAATTTTCTGGCCTTCAGAGAAGAATGATCCTCAAGAGAGAGTATATGTGAGTTTGGCATAAAACACACATTTGTCTCTTTCTAAATAGGAATGGACTGAATGGCTCAAGAGTTTTGGGTTTATTTGTTTTAATGGGATCCTCAACTCCCCTCTTGTCTCATCTACTGTGAATTTTAAGCATTGTAATGGAGACTTTCTATATTTATTGGAACACCTGGTTTCACTTAAAATATTTGCTGGATAAAGTATTGGTATAGATGATTATATACTTCATATTTAATGGGAGTAGGTCTTAGGTAAACCTTCAGATTCACATTTTTCCTTTATCCCCAAGGAAGTCCCTTTCTATCTCTGTGAAGATAGCTATTTTAATGAGATCAAGTTCAGTTAGATTCTGTCTCAGAATCAAAAGGTAGTGAGTGTCGGAGGGTAATAAGAGGTGTCAACCTCTGACATGCTCACACATGTGCACAAAGATACCAATACATACACCAGACACACATAGACACAAAGGTAATTCTTTCACTATGCATGATATTTTAATATTAACTACATATCTTCAAATAAAATAGATATAGCCTGATTTTACATTATAAATATTGGATATGATATGTTTAAAATAGATACTTTAGATAAATATGGATTACCTTGAGTTACTGTAGACCTAAACTTTTAGAAAATGATATTTATATCACACAATGAATTTAATAAATGTATGTGACAGTCATTGAAAGAAGGTTACAGTACAGGTGATACTAGGGATGCTAAACTAGATATATGGACCAAAATAAGGAGAAGAAGACAAAAGACATATTTTTTGCAGTTTGAATCTTAGAAATATTACAGGTATTAATCAAGTGATTATACAAAGAAACTTTAGAAATAATAATTTAAATGCCTTGAGAAAACTTTTAAGGTAATACAAACTCAGCAAAGAGCAATTTAAATCAAATTGCAGCATTATGGAAAATAGAAATATTGCTTTAAAAGTGTATTCTGAGTTGGCATTAATTACAAAAAGAGGAGTGTAAGAGAGCTATACACAGTAGGAGCCAGGTATGAGAAGGGCACTTGAAAGCTTGAGATGTTTAAAAAGCACTGACATTTAAGAAATCCAAATATTGTTAGTTTTGTATTTTGAATGATCGTAGAGAGAGGTACGAAAGGGAATGGAGAGTAGGTTGGAGTCATGAACACAGAACACTGTGTGAGGGTGTGCAGCCTGGGATACTATGACACTATGACAGTTCTGGAAGCCCCTGATAATTATTGTGGTTTGAAAACATGTAAGAGAGAAGGTGCTGAAAAATGGAGACATGATAATGAATCTGAAATCATAACAGCAATCTTGGAATTAGTGTGAAATACACACACACACACGTACACACACACACACACACACACACACACACACACACAAACACTGTGCATGTGTGTACCAAAAGTAGTTTTCATTGACTGACCCCTGTACTAAATGCATAAAACAAATGCTTAACTGGCTAATAATATCTTCTAAAATAAAAGTGACTAATTAATGTTGGTAAAACTACTGCATAAAAACAGCTTGCTTAATTTGAGTTAAATTCTCAAAATTGCATACACAACAACTTTCTGAAGATAATTATGGAGTTACAGGCTTGAAAGTTGGTCCACTGCTTAAGATCACATAGTATCATTCCAAAAGAACCAAGTTCAGTTCTCAGTACCTATATATAGCAGCTAACAGAAGCCAATAATAGTATAAACAGAATAACTACTTATAAACTTTCAATATTTAGTGCTTCACTTAATATTTAACATGAAGAAAATGTTCTTTAAATTACTTATGTGGAACTGATCTGATAAGGAACAGTATGAAAAGATTTTGGAAAATATTTCACTGCTTCTTCTAAAAGAAAGACATATTTTAATCATAAAATATTTAAGTAGCAATATCATCAGTCTCTACAGACCATTTCTAAAATGCATCTATCATTCTGTAAGATCAATGGGGCAGGCACTGTGCAGCTAATACATAACTGTATAAATTTGGATATTTGTAGCATATGTTCAAAGAATTTAGAGATTACTTGTTGACTTCTAATGAAGCTATCCATAAAATAGAAAAGAGAATGGCCAGCTGTGCAGTGTGCTTGATAATTTATCACAGGAGATATAAGCACATTTATAACTAAGAGAAGGGATAAATTTGTTATTTTGTGAGTATAAGAATATATTACCAAGAATCCTCATGGTAAAATACTTACAATTAAGAATTTCATTACCAATTATTTTTAAGTTTTGTCTAGAGATATTCCTCATAATTAACAATTCTAAAACCATATAACGGCCTTTTAGATACTGTTTTCTCATCTTTGTAAGAGTGTCCACCAGTTCCACCATTTTCTATCTGTATTGTTTTAGACAAGCATCTCATTTCACCTGCCTATTCAAGCTATCTCAAGTCAGGCCTTAGATAATTCACAAAAGGAAGCATCAACTATATTTTACTTGGTTCTGCTGATGTGCCAATCAGTGTTGAAATCACTATGAACTCTTAAAAGGGTCAGTTTGGCTTCAATTCTATCAAATCAAATTGGCATACACCCCCAGAATTAATTCTTCCACAATACTTAATGGAAATTTAGTGCCCTGTGCTCCATCCACATAAGAGGATAATTGTCACTCTGTTCAAATACAAAAAGCAAATTCTTCCACAATATTTCTTTGTGTTATGTCCTTATAACTCCTCTTCAGACCCCAATCACCATAAATATATTTCCTTTGTTCTTTGAATCAATATGGAATAATTCAGTAGTGCACACTCTTGCAGATTTTCTTTGAAGCCCATCACTTTGTAATGATTCATAGATGTACCTTAACTTTACATCTGGAGGATATTTTGGTTTTTAATTCACACACAACACACTCTAAGTCCATTCATGACAAGTAGATTATAATAAGACTGCCATTTTTTCTGTGTTGCTCCTACCTATTCAAGAGCATGAGAGATGTTTTTCATTTTCTGATATCTTCTTCAATTTCTTTCTTTAGATACTTAATATAGTGTATAGTTGCTTTGAAAATTAAGGAAGTAAGTGCACTCATTTGTTCCTTGTATCTTGGTAAGGAATTCTTTTGCCCTCCTCCTTTTGCTTGGGTTACATAAGAGCTATGAAAAATACACTTGGGCAGATGGCAGAATTCACCGGATGCCCTCCTGATTCCATATGTTGTCTCTTGTCTGTTTGCTTCTCCATGCTCATTCCTCCCTCCAAATAAGGATGAATGAATAGCTTGGGTGGGACCCTGAAAAGATAGCCAAAATAATCCTGTATAATAAAGTAACTTCAGTAGCTACTATAGAGCTTAAGTAATAAAAACAGTTTGATTTGGGCACAAAAACAGACATGTGGGTAAATGGAATCAAATTGAGGACTCCAATACCGATCCACACAACTATGAACACCTCAATTTTTACAAAGAAGCCAAAATTGTACAATGGAAAAAAGAAAGCATCTTCATGTTTCCATTCTTTTAAAATAGCAGATTAAATTGTTTAAATGTACAACATGTTCTTTATCCATTCTTCTGTAGAGAGATATTTAGAATTTTTTCCCAGTTTCTGGCTAATATGAATGAATGAAGCTACAATGAATGTGATTGAGCAAGTTTCCCTGTGGTAGAATAGAGCCTCTTTGGTAATATACCCAAAAGCTGGATCTTGAACCATATCAATTTCCAACTTTCTGAGGAATCGCCATAATTATTTTCATTGTGCCTGTACAAGGAATATTCCTCTTGTTCTATATATACTCTAGTAGTATCTGGGCCATTCAATATTTCATCTTAGTCATTCTCGTAGGTATAACATGGAATATCAAGGTAGTTTTGGTAGCATTTCCCTGATAATTAAAGATGTTGGACATTTCTTTAAATGTTTCTCAGCCATTTGAATTTTTTCTACTGAAAATTTTCTGTTTCGATATGTACTCCATTTTTACTTGAAGTATATGGCTTTTTGATGTCAAGTTTGCTGAGTTCTTTATACAGTTTTAGATAATAGCCTTATGTAAGATATGGAATTAGTAAAAATATTTTTCTGTAGGCTGTCTATTAAGCTGAATGACTGTGTCCATTGGCTTACAGAGGTTTTCAGTTTGAGAAGTTCTCATTCATTTTTGTTGTTGTTTTCTACTTGAATTTATTATTGGTTTTTTAAAAAAAAAGAAAGAGGAGAAGGAAGAGAGGAAGAAAAAGGAAAAGGAGTAGAGGGAGAAAGAGGAAGTTCGGAAATTAGGTATGACCAGGAAAGTAACTCATAAACACTGCGAACAGTAATGAAGAACTCAAGACTTGGGCTAGTACTGTACTCTCAACTTTCGATCTCTAATAGACACCCCCGCGCTCAGTTTTCTTTTCAATGAGACATCCAGATCAATCACAGAGGTACTTAGTACCCAGATCACGCTCAGAGGTACTGAGGGTGGCCGCTGAGATTTTGAACACTGGAAACGGGGGGGGGGGGGTTCAAACATAGGAGCTGAGAAGAAAGGTGAGAAAATGAAGAGCCTAAACTCTGGAGGACAGAGTTGGGCCACAGGAAGTGGAAGTGAGCAAGCATGGCGTTACCCTTTCTGACTGCTGGGGTCCATATTCACTGGACCCCAAAGAACCCCATGGTTTGTTCCGCAGTCCACTCCCCTATTCCTGAAGCCTTCCAGGCCTAGTTCCAAGTAGTCCAGCTCCTCCTCTTGAGCTTTCCTCTGGTCCAGCTTTTCCAGGTGCTCTCTCCTGGGCTGACTGACCTCCCCAAAATGAATGCTCTGAAGTAGCTGCTCCAATTGTTGCAGCTTCTTCCTTGGGTTCTTGTTCTTCTTGGCTTTCTGGGTGGTAGTAGCAGAGTCCCATGGATCAGTCGCAGCTAGAGGGGTAGCCTGGGAGCTTTGAAAAGCACTGGGCATTTAGGCCTTCTCTCCCAGAGACACCTTATCAAGAGGCCTGCTCAGGCTGTCGTTATTTTTTTCTGCTATGTAGTACTCCATTGTGTAAATGTACCACATTCTTCGATCGAGGGGCATTTAGGTTGTTTCCAGTTTCTGGCTATGACAAATAAAGCTGCTATGAACATAGTTGAGCACATGTCCTTGTGGCACGATTGAGCATCTTTTGGGTATATACCCAAAAGTGCTATTACTGGGTCTTGAGGAAGGTTGTTTCCTAATTTTCTGAGAAATCGCCACTCTGACATCCATAGGGGTTGTACCAGCTTGCATTCCCACCAGCAATGCAGAAGTGTTCCCTTTTCTCCAAAGCCTCTCCAGCATAAGTTGTCATCAGTGTTTTTGATCTTGGCCATTCTTACAGGTGTAAGATGGAATCTCAGAGTTGTTTTGATTTGCATTTCTCTGATGACTAAGGATGTTGAACATTTCCTTAAATGTCTTTGAGCCATTTTAGATTCCTCTGTTGAGAGTTCTCTGTTTAGGTCTGTGCTCTATTTTTTTTCATTGGATTATGTGTTCTTTTGTTGTTCAATTTCTTGAGTTCCTTGTATATTTTGGAGATCAGACCTCTGTCTGATGTGGGATTAGTGAAGATCTTTTCCCATTCTGTAGGCTGGCGTTTTATCTTGTTGACTGTGTCCTTTGCTTTACAGAAGCTTTTCAGTTTCAGGAGGTCCCATTTATTAATTGTTTCTCTCAGTGTCTGTGCTGCTGGGGTTCTATTTAGG
>PVIU01013376.1:0-13889 GCA_004026605.1 Ondatra zibethicus | reverse complement strand
ATACTTCCCACTTTCTCTTCTATAAGGTTCAGTGTGGCTGGCTTTATGTTGAGGTCTTTGATCCATTTGGACTTTTGCAGGAAAATGGATGGAACTAGAAAGCATTATTTTGAGTGAGGTAACCCAGACACAGAAAGACAATTATCACATGTACTCACTCATAGGTGGTTTTTAAACATAAGGCAAAGAAAACCATCTTACAAACCACAATCCCAGAGAATTTAGACAACAATACGGACACCAAGAGAGACCTACATAGATATAATCTACGTGGGAAGTAGAAAGTATAAAAAGACAAGATCTCCTGAATAAATTGGGAGCATGGGGACCTTGGGGGAGGGTTGAGGGAGGGATGGGAGTGGCAGGGGGAGAAGAGAAAAATAAAAAAAAAAATTAAAAAAAAACATAATTATATAAAAAACATCACAAAAAACAAAAAAATACATGTCATAAAATAAACTTTACATACATGTGGATAAAAATATACATTCACTTGATGACATATGAACACTATGGAGTGGTACCCGAATCTTGGACAGCATGGGTTTCCAATCAATGACTGTTTAAGTGCTCATTGAAGTGAGAAATACCACACAGGCATGACCACAATAGGGACCCATTTCAACGGGACATAAAATTATTTCCAGTACCTGTGGGATGCCAAAATCACATGGGCTTTAAAATTATTATCAATGATTTTCACATATCTTAGCTGTTTTGAAGTTTGGTTTGTAACCTGGAGTCACAGATACAAGGGAAGACACGTCTTCAGATCAATTTATTCTAATTTAATTTACTTAGTTATTTATGTTTTACTTTTTGCCCCTTCTGAGTGTCTTGTAGTTGAATTCTACTCAACCCTTGGAAGGTGTATTGATATCAGTCATAGTAAGAGATGATTACAGGAAGTTTCAGACGAACTGCCTGTTATGGGGAAAATGGATTTTCTCTGTCACGTCTTTACTTGTCTTTTCCCAATCTCCGAGGAGACAGATTTGCCAGGAACAGATTTAGGTATATGTTCATTAGTTCTGAAAGAGCCTTGTTGGCTGTGAGAACCATCCCCCACTTCACAGAAAAGCAAGACTGGAAAAAACTAACCAACCGGCTTCTCCAGGTGGTCCCGGGGCTCCAGGAACTCCTGGTGTTCCCTTTGGACCTGTTTCTCCTCGAGGTCCATAGCCCGGTAGTCCAGCTGGTCCTGTAGGTCCTGTAGGTCCTGGAGGCCCAGGTGATCCAGGAGCCCCTGGAGGTCCCTGGTCCCCTTTCCTTCCACTCAGGGCCTGTGAGAACAGGAACATGTTTGGCATGGCCTCAATTAATTATTTCCTTACCGCAGAGTAGTTCAAGCGCAACCAGGGGGACCAGTGAGGCTGTCTGGGAATCCCTGGTCATGCAGATGCACCAGGAAAAACTGCCTACTGTATCTACGTTCAGGGGAGTTGGAGTCACCTTGTTAAGAGAATCTGTAAATGACTAATGAGTGTGTGTGTGTGTGTGTGTGTGTGTGTGTGTGTGTGTGTGTGCGCGCGCGCGCGCGCGCGCGCGCGCGTGTATCTCCAAATTTGCTTATCAAGTTTCCCCAAACTGTCCCACTTGAGATCCTTTGTATTGAATAAATCTGATTAACCCTTTGGAAAAGTGGAAAAAAAAAGAGTCCTGCTCAGGAACTGTGTTTCTCTTGCTGATTCCTCCACTTCTTTCCCTTCAGGAACATTTCACTGTCTTAGAGAGGCCTGCTGCACCACCTTCACAGCTGGATGAGTGATGGGTGTGGTAACCTCGGGGTTTAGCCCCATGGGAGGTTCTGGTTTTCTTTTGAAAAACTTGACGTACTCGTTTTCATAGACAAGTACCTCCTTTTGGAGCAGGTATCCCTCTTTGACCCTCTACTTCCTGTGCCAGGTCCCATCGGTTCTGTGTTGAAGCAACATACTTGCCACTGATCTCATCAGTTACATAGGGGTTCACTCTTGTGAGAACCCTGAGGTACCATTTGTTGTTGATCTTAGTGCCTGTGCTATCAGCATTCTGTTTAGAAAGTTGTGGCCTGTGCCAATGCATTCAGGGCTATCCCTCACTTTCTCTTCTTTCAGCTTCAGTATATCTGGTTTTATATTGAGCTCTTTGATTTACTTAATTATGAGTTTGTGCAGGATGTTAATTAAGTGTGGATGTATTTGCATACCTTCTACATGCACTCATCCAGTTTAAGCAGCATCATTTTGTGAATAAAATTATCTTTTTTCCAGTGTACATTTTTAGCTTCTTTAACCAAAAATCAGTTTCCAAAGGTGTGTCTCAGTTTATGTCTCAGTTTTCAATTCAATTCCATTGATCAACATTTCTGTTTTTATTGCAGTGAGGTTTTATTACTATAACTCTGTAGAAAATCTTGAAATTCAGAATGGTGAGACCTCCACCAGTTCTTTTATGATTCAGAATTGTTTTAGCTATCCTGAGTGTTTTGGTTTTTCCATATGAAGTTGAGAATTGTCCTTTCATGCTCTGGGAAGAGCAGTGTTGGAACTTTGCTGGGGCTTGTAATAAATATGTAGATTGCTTTTGGTAGATGGCCTTTTTGTTGTTAATTCTCTTGATTCATGAGCATGGGAGATCTTTCCGTCTTCTGATGTCTCAATGACTTTCTTCAAAGACTTAAATTTTTACCTTACATGTCTTTCACTTGCTTGGTTAGAGTTTCTTGAAGATATCTTATAGTATACATAAATGACCCAAAAATTACACCAAAGAACTCCTACAACTGATAAACATTTTCAGAAAAGTTACTGGATACAAAATTAGTAAGAAAATTAGAAGCCCTTCTATATTCAAATGTCAAAAGAACTGAGAAAGAAATCAGTGGAACCACACCTCACATGATAATCTGAAATACTATAAGAAAATAATGATACTTTGACTTATTTATTTCCAAGTTGTACCCATTTCATCTCCTTCAGTTGTCTTATTGCTCTAGCTAAGACTTCAAGTACTGTATTGAATGGATATGGAGACAGTTTACAACTTTGTCTCATTTCAGATTTTAGTGGAGTTGTTTTGAGTTTCCCGCCATTTAATTTGATGTTGACTGTTAGCTTGCTATAAATTGCCTTAATTATGTTTAGGTAGGTCCCTTGTATTCCAAATCTCTAGGACTTTAGTAATGAAAGGGTCTTGGATTTTGTCACAAGCTTTTTCTGAATAATAAGATTATGTACTTTTTTTTTTACAGTTTTTTTATATGGTAGATTTCATGTAGGGATTTCATATATTGAACCATATTGCTTCTCTGGGATGAAAGCAACTTGATCGTGGTGAATTATCTTTTGAATGTATTCTTGGACTCAATTTGTAATATTTTGTTGAGTATGTAGCTATGTCACTAATAAATTAGTCTGTAATTGTCTCTCTTTGTTGAGTCTTTATGTGGTTTAGATACCAGGGTAACTGGGTTTATTTGTTTTTAAATTGATTTATCTTTCTATCCATTTTATATTTTATTTGTCTAGTACAATATAAGTCCCCAAGGTTTGATGATATTAAATATAGTATCAACTGAAAGATTTGTTAAGAGTTCTTTTTCTAGATCATTGGACCTATTTCATTTATAAACATCTAAAATTTTTATTGAAAAGGAGCAATCAAATGGAGTCACTTCTTTCCATAACTATTTAATAATTTTTATGTTTTGCCTTGTTTAAATATTAATAAGTTGTATTTCATTAAGTGCTTTTTAAACATTAATTTAGTCTTATATTTTTGAAGTAAATACATGAAATCATCAGCTTGTATCTCTGGATTTATTTATACATTGCTTGCTTAGAATGTTGAATCTTTTCGTTAAAAGTGAATTTAATAATTTACAAGACTCTGGGTTCACTTCAAAAATGAACAAATATTTCTTTTTCTAACATTTTTGTATGTTCTTTGCCTAACTTCTACAGATACCATTGCAAACAGAGGTTACACAAACAGTAAATCTGATCCCCTTATCTGAATTCTTCCTTGACACTGTGACCTTGTTTCACTCTGGAATATGTTCCTCCTAGGTATCATCTCATGCCAGTATTTTTTTTCAAACAGGGGTACATATCTGGGTCAGAAATTGTACCTGAGAAGGGAACCACAGGTCATCTGGATCCTAACATAGTCAGCATAATGTTTTAGGTGAGTATGGAAAGATACTTGCTGATGATACAAATGTAACAGCTTTAAAAGAGAGTTTAAGCACTTGAATCTCTTAAATAAATAATAAAATCATCTTCAAAACTAAGGCTCAATTACCTATCAGCCATCAACTGGTTAGTAAATAAAGAAATAAGTCTCCCAAAGTGCTCATAAATTCTGCCACAAATCTTAAAGTAAAATAAAGAAACTTCCCTTATCTGAAAACACACTCAGGGTCTTCCCTACTAATTTACACTAAAACAAAATTATTTATAAGCTTCTATGAACTTTGGAAATAAACTATGGTATGATAAAGAGAACTCACTGATCTAACTCTTAAACCAAATATAGTATATTCCAGATTCAGTACCAATTCAATTTAGTTGTGTTTTCAAAGAACTTATTTCTATATGGAATTTTAATTAAAAACACACTAATACTGTTTAATTGAAAATTAATCTTTGAAATATATATTTGCTTTTTAAATATCTTAAGGGTAGAAAAAAAGTTTGCATTTTGTCTTTTGTTTTTTCCTTCCTTTTAGAATTTCTTTTGGTTGTTCTGGATAAATGGCTCAGCAGTTAAAACCAGGGAATATTCAGCCAAACGTCCTGAGACTGTCTTGTATTGCCCAAATCAGTTCACTAACTGTTGCCTTTGCTTCTAGCACCAGAAAATCTGATATTTTCTGCCCTCTAAAGGCATAGCACTCATCATTATAAACCCACTCACAGATGCATCGTACGCATAAATGAAGAATAAAATCTTTAAAAAATCTTCCTTTGATCATTTTCCTTTTTCCCTTATTATTTTAACCTAGTTTTCAGATTTTATAAATTTTTGTATTTTAGAGAATATATTTTAATTTTGTTTCTACACTTGTTTTTGATTGATTCCACATCTTTTATTTTATTATTTGCATTTTGAAGATATATTTTAGTGTGTGTGTGTGTGTGTGTGTGTGCATGCATGTGCATGTATTGTGTGAAAAAAAAAAACATTGTTAAGTACCAGTCATGGGTTCTAGATATCAAACTTGGATGTTATGGAGGAGCAGTATGTACCCTTAACTGGTAAACTATTCTCTAACCTCATTATTCTATTTTACGCCATATTTCATTGTCTACTTTTCTAATATCTGGAATAAACTTCAATAGTTAAAATTTACATTTAAAGCATTTTACATACATCATTAGATCTCCTAAATAATATTTAAATTGTAATTATCTATATCATGGAATTTTACCTTATTTTTAATTCATAATTATTTTATATATTTTATACAATTTTGACTAATTATTTGCATGTATGTATATTTTTAAATGTTTCTATCTTTTCTAAATAATAATAATTAAGTTCTATTTTATCTCACACCGGCTTTATGATGGTTCTATGATTGAATGTTACAAGTCTGCTTCAGAGGAAAATTATTAAGCATTTCAAGATATGATTGTGAAATACCAACATTTTAAAAATATTGTTTGATTTCCTTCTCTCATTCTCACACATATTTTTGAGAGGATATTGGAAGAATGACATTGATTATTATTATTTAAAATTTCTCAATCTCAGTCTTTTCCATATCCATTCTACCTTTTTTGGGAGTCAGAATAAAATTAAAAACCATGTCTTTTTAGGCATACAAATTCAAAATTCTTCTCTGAGTATACTTTTACAATACACTATACTACCCTGACACCAAGCAATAAATATTTTGTAATAACATACCATGGAACTAATATGATAACATAAACTATGAGATTATTTTGTTTTAAGAAACTAGTGCATTTTTGTAAATAAATTTAATTCTATTTTTCTTACATACTTTCGAAAAATAGCCAAAGACCACTTTACTGTTGTTCATTGTCCATGAACTGTGCAGGAAGAGATAGAGACAAGTTCTTGGTGAAAGATAGTAGCCTCCTCACCTCCATTCCTCAGCCAAGAACTACTGAACAAGCACACAGAGTGTATGTCTGCTCTCAAACCAGACTGTAACCTCTGGTTTAGGTGCAGGGAACTAGGGAGCTGGATTTGTTCTCCATCATGGAAGTATTTCCAGAATACAACATATTCATTCCTCTTTACTCTTTTTAGGATCCTTGTAGAAACCAATTAAGGCATGCTCTCATATGAATATTCTGTGAAAATTATACCATATATATTTTAGTCAGTGTCTTATATATAAAATCCCCTTCCTTTACACACACAGGAGATAAAAAGGGTATTATAACCTCATCTTATTAAAATGACTGCAGATGAAGTATATTTGTATCTATATCACACATAGTTTTATTACAGTTGATAAAAATGATACCAGCATTTATGTGGAAATTGAGTCAACGTAGTATAGAAAATAAAACATTCCTGAAAACAAAACAGGATGCTGGGAAAAGCACAATTCTAGTATTTGAGAACTTGAGAGCTGAGACCTGAGCAGAGTGAATTAAAGGGGAAAGAACAAAAGAGAGGAAAGAGAGGGACTGTTTGAGAATATATTCCTGAATAATTTCAAAAAGGTACAAAAAGTTTTAAAAAGCTGTCCATTTGAGTTCAACTGCCAGGATGGTGAAATGTTGAGTCAAAAAAAGATGATCTTTCTGAGATTATTTATGATCATAGGCTTACTCAGAGATACTTTTGACATTCCATAATATAATTGGCCTATATTTTTGCAATATGCGCTGTGGGACAATGATTTTACCCTGTAAATATTTGTTTCTTGTACTTGTTTAATAAAATGCCAATTGGCCGGTAGCCATGCAGGAAATATAGGCAGAAAAAACGTGCAGGAAGAAGAGGCAGGGCAATAAGAACAGGAAAATTATGGGAAGAGAATTCTGCAGTCTGCAGTCATGACCCAGCCGCAGAGGAAGCAAGACGTGATTGCCTCACCAAAAAAGGTGCTGAGCCACATAGCTAACTCAGGCAAAAATTATGGGTTAATGTAAGTTATAAAAATTAGTAAATAAGAAGCATGAGCTAATGGGCTAATTGGTTTATAACTAATGTAGACTTCTGTGTGATTCTTTGGGACTTAATGGCAAGAGGACCGGGCGGGACAGAAAACCTCAGTCAACAGAATGGCACCAAACATGGGGCAAATGCCTCCACATGAAGCCTGAGAGAGCTTGGAAAGTTATTCTACACAGAAAAGAATAGAGTTAAACATGGCTTATTGATAACATTTTCTCAGGTAGGCTCTGCATGCTAGATGCAAGTGTTTTCATTTAAGAGAGCGTTAGCTGCAAACCCTTGCAGCTCTTTTAAGAGGTCCTACTACAACATATTTAAGTGGTGTTGATGAAAAGCTGATCTCATGCTTTTTGTTGGTGGCAGGGACCTTAAAACTCCATAGAGTTATGTCAATAAACATGGCTCTGTCATAAGGCCGAAATATCAAAAAGCTAAAAAAAAAAAATGGGCTAGATCCAGCCATCAAAGCCACAGCTTTAATCCTAGTCATATTTCTTAGCAAATTAAAGATTTATGTGGTCAAAAATAAGAGAGATATATACTAAAGATACATTAAAAGATGGAAAAAATCTCTAAATGGTTTACTGTGTGTTTAAAAATATATACAGGCTTGAACAAAAAATTTTAATAGGGTAAAATCCTTAAAATAGAAAAAGAGTAGTCAGGTGTGGTGACACACACCTTTAATCCCAAACCTTGGAAGGCAGAGGCAGACAGATCTCTGTGAGTTTAAGTATATCCTGGTTTACAGAGTGAGTTCCAGGAGAGACAAAAATACACAAGAAAACCATGTCTTAAAAACCAAAAAAGTAAAATAAAAATAAAAGCATGGAGTTTAAAAATAGCCACATAAAGATAAAAACACACACACAAAATCTGAATACTGTATGTTATTATGTTCTCTTTAAATTGTTTAAATGTGTAAAAAGGAGCAACAACTGCTAAAAAGTACTTGTTTATAAATTCTGCAAAATTAATCTAAGATAGATATTTTAAAAATACCTTGACTTCAAAATTGAAGTCAAAAGTATGTTACTTTGGAGAAGAAGTTTTGCTTTTGTTTCCACAAAAAAATGAAAAGTTGTAGATTTATTCTGAGTTAAAAACAATCAGATTTGAACAAAGAAAATATTCAAATTTTCGGGGGGTGTGTGGTCGTAATTTTTTATACAGACATTAGTCACATAAAATGAAACTAAAATATTAATCTTTATGATAGTTGTACTTGAATGAATAATTAATATTTTTGGTCATTAAAACAAATATAAAATGGCATTTCTAGCTCATAGACTTTGCCATCAAAAATAATAAGAAATTAGCCCAAGGGACATGATTAACAATTTCTGATTCTTTGATGGTGCTATTTCTAGAGGGTTTCCAAGGTTTGGTTAGTTCATTTCTATTTACTGTTTTACTAACATAAAATATTTAGCAGAAACAAAGTTATTTCCATGGACATTTGTTAAATGGTTGCATTGTTTTCTAAATTATTTATGAAGGCTACTGAAATTTAATGACATGAGAAGAAGATTTATCTTAATATTAATAAGCAAGTCGAGATATTGGAATTTCTAGAATTAAAGTCATGCAGACATAAAAGAAAATGACACAAGCAAAATTCAGAACATACAACTGTAATTATTTTTCATTATATTTATTCTATTTGTTTGTTTATGTGCTTGGTTTATGTGCACATGTCTAAAGGCCTGCTGAGGTCGAGACAGCTAGAATTACAAGCAACTCTGAGTCACTACACATGGGTGTTCCACTCCAGTATTTTGCAAGAATAGTGGACACACCACTGCTGTGCTGTCTCTACAGTAAAGCAATATTTTAACACGGAAATATCTGAGTATATTAGTTGTTTATTCTAGTATCACTCTATGAAAAAATTTGGAAATTTAACAAACTTTTACTGTCATCAGAAGACCTGACATCATAGATTTTCACATGAATGACCAACTTTCTGATAATAACAATTCAATTCACAATACTTAAGGAAATTCACAATGTTTCTTGAGTTAAGAAAGGAGAGTGATTATATAAATCTTAATTTTTAAGCTATTAAAATTTAAATTTCAGTATATGTTAGGTGTTCTCAGTGAAAATAGATGTATTAAAAATAACTTTCCAAACTATATCTATTCTGCAGATAAACTATCATCACTTTTTAAACTGGAATTTTAATTTAAATGTCTTTTAGTCTGGTTGTTAAGTCTTAAGTAAATTAAATAATTTATTTGGAACAGCTAATTCAGAAAATAACACATATACAAAATTTTATCACTGTGTCATTGGAAATGTCAAGAAATTGACTCATTAATGTAGTACTAAATTTTTTGGTTGTCAATTTGCAATTTTTATAGATATAATTTTGCTATATATTACTGGGTTATAAAGTCAGAGAATTTTGAGTGGCAATGGTTATTTAAGCATCTTAAATGTCATCCACTGCTAATAGTGGGAAGATTTATTATGCTTTAGTAATGGTGACATATATGCAGATTATATTAACACTATGCATTCTGTCTCACTGTCTTCACTAAGTGATCTTTTAATTAAAAGGAAGAGCTCTGTCAATTCCAAAATTGCAGGTAATTTCAGTTCACCTACAAGCAATGAAAGGGGATGCAAATGCTGTGTTTGTGTTCTCTAATAAACACTTAATTATAGATATTTACCAAAGTACTGAAATATAAAAAGCATTTGATTCTTCTATTCAGGTGGCAGGTGTATGATGCTGAAGCCAAATGAAGTATGTTTTAATTCCTAAATGATAATGAGAACTTAAAAACCTCAGAAATAAAAATTTTGGCCATCTACTGAAATCAGATTTTTATGATGGCTGTTCATTGTAATTTCACGTTGTCTCTCTTGAGAGATTTAGGTTTCACACAACTTTCTACCATATTTAGTCTCTGTGGGCAAACTTTCTGAATAGAAGAGCATATCATTTTATAAGCATACTCTAGAATATTTATAATATATCTGATGTGGGATTTTTCTCTGTATGCTGTGAATATCATTGGTTAATAAATAAACTGTTTTGAGCCTGTGATAGGGCAGAATTTAGGTAGCCAGGGGAAACTAAATTGAATACTCAGAGAAAGAAGACAGAGGCAGGGAAAAGCCATGAAGCTGCTGCCCGAGACAGATGCACTGAAACTTTGCTGGTAGATCATGATGTTGTGGAGATACACTGATTAATGGAGATGGGTTAGATTAAGATGTAAGAGTTAGCAATAAGAAGCTAGAACTAATGGGTCACACAGTGATTTAAATAATATAGTTTCTGTGTGACGATTTCAGCACTGAGGAGCTGGGAATGAACAAGCAGTCTGCCTTCAACATATATCTATATATACATATATGTATATACTAACATATACACACAGTGTAATTTGAATTACACTGTATGGAATGATAATTCTTTGCCAAGCACCATAGATATCTAAAACAAACAAATGAACAAAAACACCAGTGTTATGAATGGAGAACCTCTCTTCAAACACTTGGCCAGAATAAATCCAGGAGATTCAACAAAATAATATAGGCTATTGCGTCTGTCTATGGTTGTGATCCAGAGCTTGAAGTTAAAATCCTATTGCTGAAGATATTACACACTTCAGATATTAGAGTTGGTGAACCCAAGCTGGAACTGATGCGAAAACTACAGTGTGTGTCTTAAATTTAAATTTTATCATATTAAAATTTTGTAGCCTACTTTGATTTCATTTCTTATAATATGCATAGCTAATTATTTATATTTAAATATTATAATTTCTAAAATCAGAAATGAGGTCAAGCATGATAGAGTGATGTAGTAACAAATCTAAACCACACTAGTTCACATTGTGTATCAGTAAGATTTGACTACCTCACTGAAGAAATTAACCTGACATAACTACTCTTTATGTTTTCCATTTCTTAAGTCCAGAATTTCCATCTGAAGATTCAAGACCCCAATTGTTAGTACTGTGGAATAGTCCATACATCATTGTAGTAATTGTTGCCAAGTAAACCACTGATCTCATACCCCAGGACAAATGACAAGATAGAAATGAGCCAGAGCTGTATATTCTCTTTGAGGACACAATGTCAAGGACTTCGGGTTTGTTTGATAGACTCAAACTCCTAAATATCCAGTAATACACAGTTATACTAACCTGTGGCCAAAGCAGTTAGTGATACACAAGATTTTCCTAATCCTAAAAGCCCACCACGTGATATGGAAGACTTTTATTTCTTTCTAGAAGTTCCTAATTCAACTGTTTAAGAATCTCGCAAAATTTGAAGTTCAGGGTCTTCTTTGAAACTCAAAGCAAATTCAAAAGTGACTCCATATAAAAATAGGTTATTAAATTCTAAGATATGACAATACAGTGGTAAATGTAAAACAAATAACTAACCAAATTCTTTTATTTATAATAATATTTTATGCTCACATTTATTAACTTTTAATATATTTTATTAATTAATAAGTTATCTAATTATTAATTAATAAAATATATTAATTAATCAGTCTTAAAAACATTTAGACAAGATTTGCATCTTCTGAAACAATATACATTGCATTTATTTTGTTTTGTTTTTTATGCCTTGTAAGTGTAACCATTTGAAAAAGAAAACTCAGAGCTCTGGAAAAAGAAAGTAAAAACTGGTGATTGTGCAGATGTATTCTAAACTGCAGACTAATTATCACACTGGGAAAGGGGAGTAGGGAGTGAGCGCCACATCCCTGAGCTACCCAGGTGGGTCTCAGAAAAAGAGCATCATAAGATAATGTGTTTCTTCTCTATTCCCAGAAGTCTAGACTGAGAAAAAAATAAATTTATTCTTGAGTATGTCTGCATCTTTGAATAGTACATTTCTTTCCCTTTTTCTACTTTAGATGACTACTTTGATACCTGCTTCATAGGGAAAATGATATAAATATTATTTTCTAAGGTTGTTGTATGAAAATCACAAGGTGGAATAAAATTGAATGAATTTCTCTCAGTGGATGTGCTCACTGTTATCAGTTCCTCAAAAGACTAACTACACCTGTTTCTTCTTAAAAGGGACATCAAAAATGAACAGGAGATGTTCCACATGTAATCAGAAAATATCTTCTCAGAACAGGGTTCTCATATTATTAAGAAAAATCAATTATATCCATATCCTTTGTCTGATCAATTGAATAAATTAGAATAAATCAATAACACTCAAGCATCATATTTTTAAAGAATGCATGCTAATAATTAATTAATAATAGAAATAATCACACTTTTCCTATTTTGTCATAAAATGGTGCACTATTTGACCAACATAGATGCTATATCAGAATTATTTCTAAATATTCAATTTCCCACTATTGATATATTATAAAATAAATTAATGCATTTATTTTATTTGTTTTTCGAGACAGGGTCTCTCTGTAACTTTTGAAGCCTGTCTTGGAACTAGCTCTTGTAGACCAGGCTGGCCTCGAACTCAGAGTTCTGCCCACCTCTGCCTCCCGAGTGCTGGGATTAAAGGCGTGTGCCACCACCACCCGGCAAGTTAATACATTTTGACTTACCCAGTTATTTTCAATTTACTGAATAATTCTAAATACAGTTATGTGTTTCTGACAATCACTGGGGCCTACCAGGGTCATTAGCAAGTGATTGCAAATGAAATATGTGGAAGTAAAATTTTTAATGTAAAAATTAACATTTTATTCTGCTATGAATATATATTGAAAAAATAAAAATTATCGCTATCACCTGAATGTAACCTAAATTTTGACCCTTAATTCCATATATTGCCTATATGAACTTGTATGTAATCTGCCCCTCTAGCTTCAGATCATATTTTATCCTTTACTTCAAGTTTGTTTAATCAATTGATAATAGTAATAATTGCAGCTCTAAACCAATTGTATATATAATTCTAAATATTTAGGAATACCATGTAGGAGATACCAGAACACTTGAATTTAGAAGAACTAAATTTAATCTGCTACAAGTTTATTGTAAATTGTAGCTATCTAATCTTCATATCTGTGAGTTGATGATAATACATAATTTGCCGTTAATGAGAATATCATAATTTTCAAAAAATATATATTAGTTTAGCATGTCAAACTATTGACTTTTACATTAACACTGGAGTGTCATTTACCTACTGTCCTTCATAACGCCTCATGAAAATGAGGTACTGTAAGATAAAAACAGTAAGAATTGGTTCTAGTTTTTATCTTCATCACAATGTAGTTTACACACACACACATACACTGTCTCTCTCACACACACACTGCTTGTTGTATTGAGGGGCTCGGGCTGTGTTCCCAGCACCGGGCCCCTTGTTCTGTCCCACCTGGCTCCTGGTGCGTACCTGAAATAATTACACAGAAACTGTATTCATTTAAATACTGCCTGGCCCATTAACTCCAGCCCTTTATTGGCTAACTCTCACATATTATTTTAGCCCATCTCCATTAATGTGTATCACCACTTGAGTTGTGGCTTACCGGCATGAGTCTAACCAGTGTCCATCTTGTGTTGGAGAAGCATGGCGTCTGCTACACTGCCTTCTCTCTCACAGCATTCCCTTCTATCTACTCTGCCCACCTAAGGGCTGTCCTACCAAAAGGCCAAGGCAGTTTTCTTTATTTAACCAATGAGGGCAATATACAAACAGAAGACCCTCCTACACCATTTCCCCTTTTTCTGTTTAAACAAAAAAGAAGGCTTTAACTTTGACATAGTAACATTACATATAAC